>JAECUM010095635.1:0-34874 GCA_016617855.1 Megalonaias nervosa
TTGCAATATATTCAAGGCAGTTGTGCATAATTTTGATTGTATGTATATAAATAGCAATTAATTAGGTCATACTGAATGATGACATAATAAGTAGTGCCCCCTGAAAGTGAGAAGGGTCTCATACATTTGACCAGTGGCCATTAGGACCCTTTTCTTGGAAAGCTGAGAAAACACTAGTTCGATATCTATTTTTATAAGGTATATGTAACACTTTAGGAAAGTGAATTTTTAGAATTAATCTAGTTTGTGCATTCAAGTATCCAAATGAAATAACCTGTAGGCCTTTATACAACCTTTCTTGTACGAATTAATAATGGCCTTACCAGTCAACCATTCTTTAATTCTGTGGAAGCATAAAGTTTTTGACTCAAAATTACTAATGCACAAGACATGATTTAGTTTCTTTTCTTTGTAATAGATGACACACTGAAGATTTAATTTGGAAAATGTTGCATTCTGGGTATTCTGATATTTTCTCATCCCTGCATTAGAAGAAGACCCAACAATTTGTAATAGTAATGCTAAGACTATACCAGCAGCAAATTTATATGTGGGCAGATCTGGTTGTGGTCCTCCTACTCCAACCCCTTCCCACTGCTTTTCGCAGTCTAGACTGGGAAAACCTTGGCAGCTACTCGAAGCCCAGCCTCTTGAAGACCAATCATGCCTCTAGTAATAGCAGATCTAGTTAACATTGACTACTTCCTTCAAAGAGCAGAAAACCATGCCTTGTAAAGTTGACAGGATTAATATTGTTTGAGTTTTATTCTGTGTTTACATTTTATCTTCTACACAGGCAATCAAACAGAAGTTGCACATGCGGTCACGAGCTGGAGAGGAAGGTATTGTCACAGATGTACAGCAAGAGGAAGATAAGGCCAAGATGCTTCTTGGAGCCAAACTTCTGGTAAAGATGTGGAGCTCTTTCTAACTTCCTCATAATAGATATGTATCATTGGGAATTTTCATTCCTGAATCTCTTCTTCAGATATGTTACCTGATCATAATACATTGGGAGTGTATCCAGTACCTTGCAAACCCAGTGGAGGTTGGGATTTAGCTATCTTCATTCAGAACATTCTTGCCTCATTTTGATGAGAGTCAAATAAACTCTCTGGAAGAGACTTGGAAAGTAACCATATTTATACTTTTTAAATTGGCAAGTTTTTAGTGACAATTTTG
Organism: Megalonaias nervosa; assembly: GCA_016617855.1. Lineage (NCBI taxonomy): Eukaryota > Metazoa > Mollusca > Bivalvia > Unionida > Unionidae > Megalonaias > Megalonaias nervosa. Next base: position 1,183 of record JAECUM010095635.1, read on the forward strand.
CTCTGGCAAGTGATGGAAAAGGCCAAGGACATTGTGATTGTTGTAGCTGATGTGAAAAACCCATAATATCATTGATCACCAAATTTTTTTTTCTGAATGGGTGATCTGCAGAATTCAGACATCAGAAAATTGGTGTCTAGATGGCATTGATGGCAATATTGATGGCATTCATACACGTGGGTTAAATTCTTGGCTGTGATGGTTGCTCAGGAAAGTGTGAGCACATGTCACATTTATGGTTTGAATGGCACCCAGAATAATAATTACAGATGGGGTGATTATCCCCAACTAGTATGAAATAACTGCACCCCATATGCTTAATGCTGCTCATTGTTGTTGATACCTGTAAGTAGAGAAAGCAAGACAATGGCACATACAGATAAAATCAGTCAAGCATCACAGTGAACTTACTGTGTAGTGGATGCAATGAATTAGAGATAAATGTCAGAAAAAAATTGACCCTTTACAGACCTCTTTGTGATAGATGGAATGCCAGGCTCCTGACCCTTATCGTGCCAGCCTTAGATCCAAAAGCCTGCGTAGCAGACATTCTTTTCCCCTTAATTGGAATGGTCTTGATAAACATGCCTTTCCCAAAATCTTGCAGAAAGTGAGGACTTCAAGTACTGACTACTGGTAATCCTACTTTCCTCAAGCAGAAGAAAAAAATAATGAATCAGTTACCTCCTCAATCTAGTAGCAGAGATTCCAGAACAATTCTGCTTTCTCCTTGACTGCTGGTCCCAAGGGGTTTAAGTTTTTAGGGGTTTCACTGTATACCTATATCAGTTATACACATGATAGTACTATGTCAGACTGCTGAATGGCTTTTATAGTATCATCAATTTTATATAGGATAAGGAGCACTGTTAATACTCTGATTTATAGAGTCATTATGGGGCAACTAAAGGTCAATTATGTGTCCTTGAATTTTTATCTTCCATAAGGACTAAAGGGCTTACTTGGTAAGTTCTGTACAGGATTAGGGGAAGGTCCAAGCATGTAACCCCTGCTAAGTTCCCTTTCTAATAGCTGATCAAATTGAGTGGGTATTACAGAAAGGAGATTTGTGAATTTTATGTTGGTATATCTATGTGTCGAGCCATAGTGTTAAAGCCATGCTTTATGTCATGACATAAATAATTTACAGATGTTTGATCAGGATGATTTAACTCTTGTCCCAGTTAAGTATTGTTTTTGATGATGGTAGTATAAGGTAAACTAGGGAGTACAATTTTCCTGTTTGTATTTGCAGCTTTCTGCTGTAGGTTGTTTCTGTTAAAATTGTTATTTGCTTTTTTAAAGCCGTCTTCTGTGTGTTGTTTCCATTTAAATTGGTATTTGAGTTTTTACAGCTGCCTTCTGTGTGTTGTCTCCATTTAGATTATTTTTTTTACAGCTTTGTGTTGTTTTCATCTGGATCATTATCAGTGATTTTTTACAGCCATCTTCTGTGTTGTTTCCATCTAGACTGGTATTTGCTTTTTCACCTTTACTTTTAGTACACGTTGCAGTGAGGTTTGTTAACATTGCATTTATTGCACGAGTGAAGACAGAGACAATTGTATATGCTGCAGCCTTGTTTGCAGTTCAAATTATTACATATTTCCCTACTGTCTAACAGTATAAGCCACCAGTTACATCTGTCCAGGTTGCTGTCGCTTCATTTAGCCAATCCAGTTGTCTAATTGATCTTACCTGGGGCAGAAATCTGGTGCAAACTACAGACTGGCACATGTGACAAGTTATGGTTTTAGCCTTCCACAGGATTTGCAGAGTGACCTGATCTTTCATAACCCCATTAATTTTAAATCTATCTGATCTGAATGGCTGAACCCTACCAATTTAATAATTAATGAAAACCAGCCATCTTGGCTAAGGATATGAATATGTTGCATCATTGCTCTCTCTCTCTCTCTCTCTCTCTCTCTCTCTCTCTCTCTCTCTCTCTCTCTCTCTCTCTCTCTCTCTCTCTGTGCACACACACACACACACACACACACACGCACTGTAACTTCAATTCTGAAATACAGTAATGGGGTCAACTAATGGGCTAGAATTGGAATGAACCACTGCACATGACTCTGATGATTTCAGTCTGTGCTAGGCTGATCCCAGCATGAGAGTGTATATTGGGCATGATCCCGGATTAGGTAGAAACTGCTAGGCTGATCCCAACATAAGATTTGGTACTCTGGACTCATTTCCAATTATGTAGAAACTGTGCTGAGATGATACCAGCAGTAGATTTTGTATTCTGGACTGATCCCAGATTAAGCAGAAACTGTGCTTGGCTGATCCCAACAGTAAATGTATTCTGGACTGATCCAGCATTAGATTATATTCCATGCTGATCCCAAACTGAGCTAGGCTGATACCAGCCTTACAGCTTATTCTGGGCCAATCCCAGCTTAAGTAGAATCTCTGCTAAGCTGATCTCAGAATTAGATTGTAATCTGGACAGAACCCAGTTTAAGTAAATCTATGCTAGGTTAATCTTGCAATAGAATGTATATGGGTTGATCCCAGATTAAGTTAAATAGTGCTAGGCTGATCCCAGCATGAATAAAGTATTCTGATTTCAAATTATATGTATCCTGACAAAAACTAATCAATTGGTCTGATCAGAGTCTACATGATCTGAATTGTCTAGACTTATCCCAGAAATTTCCCAATCAATGGTACAGGAATGATAGTCAATTTAATAACATATGAGAAATGCATTAAAGGCCTGGAATTGGTATTATTAGTTTAGAATATGAGTATCTAATTAGGGAAAATACCAAAATGAATTTGATATCAAAATATGTATTTGATAGCCATATTTATATTTATGTAGATAACCTGAATAGAATTTTACTCCATTACAACAATGTTTCAATTTTTTTATTCTTTTAAAACTTTTAGTACAATTCTTGCTGGCACAATTAAGCCCACTTGAAGCATACAGATGAAATTTGGTATGCATGACTGTACATATGCAAATTGTACTTTTGACACTTTGACTTAAAAAGAACAATTGACATCGATTTTTTGGTCTGCATTGGGGTTGGGCATACACATTTTAAAAACACAAATATAGTTTTTTGTAGTTATTTAAACACTTATTTTGTACTTTACTCTCATAAAAGAGAAACCACTGTCACTCAAGTAAAATATTTTATAAAGTACTTGTTCTTGTCTGTAAACTAACCAAGAGTTATTAATAATGTAGAAAAAGCAGTTTTGCCATAATTGACAATGTTGTATCACTTGAAACAATTTGGGAAGCATTAGATTAGCCAGCACAGTTGTTGGCACTGGTTTATCAGTTACAAATACCTATCAAAAAGAGTTGTCCAAATTACCATATTTCTAATCTTTTCCAGGCAGGACAAGAAAAACCAGCAAAGAAAACATTATTTGGAAAGTCTCAGAAGTAACCAAATGGCTTTTGAAATCTTTCAGTGGAGAGAGTTGAAAATATAGATCTTCAAAACAAAAGCTGCCAATGATAACTATTTTCCAGATAACAACCTGTCATGAATTTAAAATAATGGTGTCAAGACTTAATTACTTGAGGCTTCAGATCTTGTGGGAGTTCAGTTCAGTGGATCTCATTTCCACAAGATGGCAGTACCTTATATTCTTGTGTACAAGTCTGATCTTAAAACTGTGTTGGCCCAGATCTGCCATAGCATAATATGCTGGCAGATCTGGGTGTATACAGTCTAATTGGAGTACTCAGTATTATAAACAACATTGACCCTGACCTGCCAGCATATAATGCGATGGCAGATCAGGGTCTGTGCTTGCAGTGAGACTCCAACTCATATGTTTTGTTTAATTGGAAGATTGATATCTACTGATGTAGATTTTTGCAAACGTTGTTTTAAAAAATAATGCATATAAAGTCCATTTGTAATGAAATCATATATTGGTTTTTACGAAGCACATGACATGGTCCTTCTGGTGTATTAAGTAATATTTTGCTAGTTACTCAATTATAATAATCGTATATAGCAATATTTAATTTTGTTAGTTCCTTGGGCTTTGTTAGATCTGGCATTTACAGTATGCATTAGCTTTTATGCAAATACTATTTATGTGCCTTTTATTCACAGAAAAACATACATGTTGTATCTAACAATATTATACCTTGTTATTAAATCCAGTCTCTTTTCTTGTTGAGGTCATTAGGTACAATTTGGATGTTTGAAATGATAATAATGGAAATTTGCTGAATGAATTTGTTGTACAAACATTTTATGACAGACTTGATTTGTATCCTGTGTATTTATAAATGTAACATATATTTTTTTGTGAATGTTTGATGTAGAAAGTTATATGGCAAACAAGTTCTCTCAAGTTGCAGGTCACAGTTGTAAAGTGCACTACAGCAGAATTCTTGTATTAAGAAGATATGAAAACTTTTCTTATTCTAACCAAATAAGTTACATGTGTTTGTCTTACAGCCAAATGTAGTTGTTTATGTATATGTATTTGCATTTTTGCACTAGGAAAGAAATAAATGGCACAGATATGCAGCATGTGTACACTTGAAAACAATGAAGCACAGCATCAGTGTTAGTATCTATGCAATATCTTAAGACGGCATGTAGGGTACACTGTGAATACCTGTATTCCAGTGCCCACTAAAATTGTTCTGTTTGAGGTACACTGTGAATGCCTGTATTCCAGTGCCCACTAAAATTGTTCCCTCTGAGGTACTCTGTAAATACCTGTATTCCAGTGCCCACTAAAATTGTTCTGTTTGAGGTACACTGTGAATACCTGTATTCCAGTGCCCACTAAAATTGTTCTGTTTGAGGTACACTGTGAATGCCTGTATTCCAGTGCCCACTAAAATTGTTCTGTTTGAGGTACACTGTGAATGCCTGTATTCCAGTGCCCACTAAAATTGTTCTGTTTGAGGTACACTGTGAATGCCTGTATTCCAGTGCCCACTAAAATTGTTCTGTTTGAGGTACACTGTGAATGCCTGTATTCCAGTGCCCACTAAAATTGTTCTGTTTGAGGTACACTGTGAATGCCTGTATTCCAGTGCCCACTAAAATTGTTCTGTTTGAGGTACACTGTGAATGTCTGTATTCCAGTTCCCACTAAAATTGTTCCCTTTGAGGTACACTGTGTATGACTGTACTCAGTGTTCATTAAAATTGTTCTCTTTGAGGTACACTGTGTGTGACTGTACTCAGTGCCCATTAAGACTGTTCTCTTTGAGGTACACTGTGTATGACTGTACTCAGTGCCCATTAAAATTGTACTCTTTGAGGTACTCTGTATGACTGTATTCAGTGCCCATTAAGATTGTTCTCTTTAAGGTACACTGAATGACTACTCAGTGCCCATTTAAATTGTACTCTTTGAGGTTCACTGTGTATGGCTGTATTCCAGTGCCCATTAGAATTTTTCTCTTTAGGGTACACTGTGTATGCCTGTACTCAGTGCCCATTAAAATTTTTCTCTTACACTGTGTATGCCTGTATTCCAGTGCCTATTAAAATTTTTCTCTTTGAGGTACATTGTGTATGCCTGTATGTGAATGCCCATTAAAACTACTCTCTTTAAGGTACATTGTGTATGCCTGTATTCCAATGCCCATTAAAATTGTTCTCTTTAGAGTACACTGTGTATGCTAGCACTCAGTGCCCATTAAAATTGCTCTTTAAGGTACACTGTGTATGCCTGTATGCGAATGCCCATTAAAATTGCTCTTTAAGGTACACTGTGTATGCCTGTATGCGAATGCCAATTAAAATTGATCTCTTTGAGGTACACTGTGTATGCCTGTATTCCAATGCCCATAAAAAAAATTTCTCATTAAGGTACACTGTGTATGTCTGTACTGCAATGCCCTCTTAAATTGTTCTCCTTTAGGTAAATAAATCTTCTCATATGCTGCTGTTTACCCTTACATGTAACAGTCCTGTTCACCTCCTTCCAGTGGCTGTGGCAGCAAGTACATTTGGTCTTGGTTGAAAAAAGTAGTTTTCAAAGAAATGGTCATAATACAAGGACTTTCCTAACTTGCATTTGTGTATCAAAATCTATTAAAAGGTCCACTGAACTTTCTCCATCAGTCACTAAAAATGTGTAATAAATGTTCATTACCTCAGTATTTGTTAGCAGTAATATTCTGTGATAGATGATTGGTAGAGCTGTTAATCTTGATACAAAAATATTTGAATAGTTGATGATGTTTTCAATAATAATTTCATTTAAAAATAATTGGATGCCTTATTTATTGCATGATTATGCATGGTTGATAATTACTGACAAAATTGTGAGTTGCAAAACAAGACTGTTTGATTAATAAAGTTGAACCCAATTTGCCAACCTGTGCTACAGTAGATCTTCATGGAGAAATATTATCCTTTTCAAATTTGCAGGTGGTTAAAAAGCATGAATGTAAAATAACTATTAGTCATTATTTCTGCAGTTGATATTTTCATTCAAATGCTTGTGTGAAAGCTCAAACAATTTCTAAGGGGATTAGTGCAATAATGATAATATTGTTTCAGTTATATGTGTGAACAATGGACGAGTTGTGCTTGATAGGAGGCTCTTCAAAAAATTCACTATGTATGTTTCCAACAAGTAAAATAATTCTGGTACAAGATAGAGTTTATTTTGCATCCTTTTTTAATTTTAATCATTTATAATTTGTAGTAGGCTATAAAATACAAGTATGCAGAGACCTGTTAAAAATTGCCTGAAATTACATTTTCAGATGTGTTATACAAACCAAGGTCACTTTTTTATTGCCCTCCTGCGTGTTCACAATATGTATACTTGCACTGCTAAACTACAGCATAACTTTTTGCTATTTTCATATTTCCATCATCTCAATAGCATATTGCACCAAAATACCATGAACTTGTTTATTTTCTTGGATTTCAACATTCTGTAGTTCAACATGAATTAACTTAAAAGAGATCCTATTGTTTTTACAAGGGATCATTCTTCTGGGGCTTTAATTTCTTGGTTTGCTATAACCACAGAATCAACAGAAATGGGTGCATTTATTGAATATACTCCTATACAAGTCCAAAAGTGTAATTCCAAACAACATAGACCCTGATCTGCCATTGCATTATATTCTTGCTGATTAGGGTCTATACTATTTGCTTTACTGAGTACTCCTGACAAATTGCACAGATCCAGATCTGTTGGTACATTATAAGACAGCACATCTGGGTCTGTGCAGTTCACAGCTGGACTCGTCTTATAAGTGAGTATATATGGTACAAAAAATACCGATTTCAGAGTACACACTGTGACTTGCATTTTATCAGTGAATATTATTCCACATTCCGTACAACATGCAGTGGTATCTTTGAAGATAAATATGTAGTTCATTAGAGGATCAATTCACATGGATTTATTATTGGCCACAAATTGTGAAACCAAGGAACTCTTTTAGGGTGATCAGGAATGGGGCCTGTGACCATCATTTTGGGAGATTAAATCTGTAAACACTTTGATGGATCTGTTAATACTTAGGATGCCCTAACCTGTGAAGGGATTTTGTTAATACTTAGGATGTCCTAACCCCTGAAAGGATTCTGTTAATACGTAGGATGTCCTAACCCCTGAAGGGATTCTGTTAATACTTAGGATGTCCTAAACCCCTCAAGGGATTCTGTTAATACTTAGGATGTCCAAAACCCCTCAAGGGATTCTGTTAATACTTAGGATGTCCTAACCTCTCAAGGGATTCTGTTAATACTTAGGATGTCCAAAACCCCTCAAGGGATTCTGTTAATACTTAGGATGTCCTAAACCCCTGAAGGGATTCTGTTAATACTTAGGATGTCCTAAAACCCTCAAGGGATTCTGTTAATACTTAGGATGTCCTAACCCCTGAAGGGATTCTGTTAATACTTAGGATGTCCAAAACCCCTGAAGGGATTCTGTTAATACTTAGGATGTCCTAACCCCTCAAGGGATTCTGTTAATACTTAGGATGTCTTAAAACCCTCAAGGGATTCTGTTAATACTTAGGATGTCCTAAACCCCTGAAGGGATTCTGTTAATACTTAGGATGTACTAAACCCCTGAAAGGATTCTGTTAATACTTAGCATGTCCTAAACCCCTGAAGGGATTCTGTTAATACTTAGCATGTCCTAAACCCCTCAAGGGATTCTGTTAATACTTAGGATGTCCTAAACCCCTCAAGGGATTCTGTTAATCCTTAGGATGTCCTAAACCCCTGAAAGGATTCTGTTAATACTTAGGATATCCTAAACCCCTGAAGGGATTCTGTTAATACTTAGGATGTCCTAACCCCTCAAGGGATTCTGTTAATACTTAGGATGTCTTAAAACCCTCAAGGGATTCTGTTAATACTTAGGATGTCCTAAACCCCTGAAGGGATTCTGTTAATACTTAGGATGTACTAAACCCCTGAAAGGATTCTGTTAATACTTAGCATGTCCTAAACCCCTGAAGGGATTCTGTTAATACTTAGGATGTCCTAACCCCTGAAGGGATTCTGTTAATACTTAGGATGTCCTAAACCCCTCAAGGGATTCTGTTAATCCTTAGGATGTCCTAAACCCCTGAAAGGATTCTGTTAATACTTAGGATATCCTAAACCCCTCAAGGGATTCTGTTAATACTTAGGATGTCCTAACCCCTCAAGGGATTCTGTTAATACTTAGGATGTCCTAAACCCCTGAAGGGATTCTGTTAATACTTGGGATGTCCTAAACCCCTGAAGGGATTCTGTTAATACTTAGGATGTCCTAACCCCTGAAGGGATTCTGTTAATACTTAGGATGTCCTAAACCCCTCAAGGGATTCTGTTAATACTTAGGATGTCCTAACCCCTGAAGGGATTCTGTTAATACTTAGGATGTCCTAAACCCCTCAAGGGATTCTGTTAATACTTAGGATGTCCTAACCCCTGAAGGGATTCTGTTAATACTTAGGATGACCTAACCCCTGAAGGGATTCTGTTAATACTTAGGATGTCCTAACCCCTCAAGGGATTCTGTTAATACTTAGGATGTCCAAAATGCCTGAAAGGATTCTGTTAATATTTAGGATGTCCAAAACCCCTGAAGGGATTCTGTTAATACTTAGGATGTCCTAAACCCCTCAAGGGATTCTGTTAATACTTAGGATGTCCTAAACTCCTGAAGGGATTCTGTTAATACTAAGGATGTCCTAAACCCCTGAAGGGATTCTGTTAATACTTAGGATGTCCTAACCCCTCAAGGGATTCTGTTAATATTTAGGATGTCCAAAACCCCTGAAAGGATTCTGTTAATACTTAGGATGTCCTAAACCCCTGAAGGGATTCTGTTAATACTTAGGATGTCCTAAATGCCTCAATGGATTGTGTTAACACTTGGGATGTCCTAAACCCCTGAAGGGATTCTGTTAATACTTGGGACGTCCTAAACCCCTCAAGGGATTCTGTTAATACTTAGGATGTCCTAAACCTCTCAAGGGATTCTGTTAATACTTGGGATGTCCTAAACCCCTCAAGGGATTTTGTTAATACTTGGGATGTCCTAAACCCCTTAATGGAATCTGTTCATACTTGGGATGTCCCATTATAAAACACAGAAAAATCATTTTATGACACATTTACCTTTTTGACCTTTGGGTAAAGGTTAATTGTAGAAACTTTGAAGTTTTTTTTCATTTGCTTAAACATTAAATCTAATTTGATCAAATTTGCTATGAGCAACCCTGTCACTTATGACCAGAATCATTGTGCATACATTGGATTTATTATATGAATATACTATTGTGAATGTCCACCTAATGAATGTCTCCAATGGCAACACTCTTTAAGCATTATATGCATTTCAGCACTGGGATTAATGATTGTATCACAAAGCCAAATATAAACGGTGTCTGACTTTTATTTCATTTGATCACTGAGGAGAGTCTGTTAAGAACCAAGATGAAGAAAGAAAAAAAATGAGTTTGGCCACTGGTTTCTTTAAATCGTGAGGCAACATTGTATGCAAGCACATTGTAGTATATATCATTTACCACTATTGCAGTGCCAAAGTCATGTAAATTGGCATTCTGGTTAACCATGCTTTTCTAAAAGGAAGCTGTCATGAAAGTATGTAGTGCAAAAGTTCATATAATGTTTGTATGTGTTGTGAAAACCCAGAAAAAAAATCTTAACGTCATAATGGGAGATCTATCTTATCTAACTTCATTGCAGCACATTTGTATATTGTTTATGAAGTTTTAATATGTAATACTGAGGCGAATTAGTTCTTTGTCTTTTCACAAATTACTAGCGTTTTCTGTACATGATCATTCTTTTTACTGTATTGCACTGGTTACATCTTTTGTTCATGGAGTTATTCCATTTACATTTTGGGTGAATAAAGTTTTTGGCTATTTGTCTCTAAATAATTTTTTATTAGTTTTAAATGATTTTATTCTGTCTTTTGATTTAATTCATATATATATATATATGTATATATACTTTTTTTTATATATATATTTACCCAAAGCCTGATTAGAACTGCTGCAGTCTCTATCATAATTTATCATGGATGAGTTAGAATTTCACATAAATAATAAATGTGAATGTTTTACAATACTTGTGGCTGTATATCTTTACTGCTATATAAAATGCTTTTATGACGAATGCAATATTCGAACAAGAACTATAAATAAAGAATAAAATTAATATACAGTTGGTGTGGGTATTTTTCCTTCTTAAACTTCACTGCCTTTCAACCTTGAAAACTGTCTCTTCTACATGGCATGTTACGAGATTACATGTCTTGAGTGACCACATTTTGTGTGCAGAAAGGTGGCCTGTCAAAGTAGATTTGACTGAAACTCCAAAGATTAGATGTCTTGTCTGCTACCAACCCCTGATACAGATGTTTTGAATTTCAAATGACCTTCACCTTGTCGAGTGTAAGAGAGAGAGAATAGATAGAGGTTCATTAGCAGGAAAGATAAGTGCTTGCTTTTCTACAGTCTAAATAGCTACCCCCTTCAGGGTTTTGGACTTTTTACCATATGAAAATTTTTTTAACCAAAAATAATGATCTTGACCTTGCCTGTGGGGGTGGGGTCAGAGGGAAGGGGAGGGGTGCATGGGTATGAAGTACAGAGCTCTCTGATTAAACAAAGTTCGATAGCTTTTCCTTCCATCTTTTAGACCTTAATACCATATGGAAACAGAACCAAAACCCTAAACCAATGTTGACAATGAAACTGGTAGTGGAATGAGTGATACCTGTCTTGCCTATGCTAAAATGGCAAGACAATAAACTAGATGACTACATACTATCTCAATAAGTACGACAAAATGAAGTCACTGTGACATGCATTTTACATTTAACTCATTATTTAAGTCTCTGCATTTAGCTTATGACCAGATATGTTTTTTTTGAACATATATACATACTGTTGTACCTGGTATCATACAATTTGGTGAGTGGCAGCATCTTACTGAGTTTTAAACCCATATTCCAAAAGTAGGTCAATGTGATCTATATTTATTTATTATTCACCATCTTGGGTTCAATGTTTTAAGTACATTTCTCAAGTTCTGCTCATGCTAGAATCATCAAACTTTATGAATGTATCATCTCTATTAATACCAGATCCTTACAATAAATGGTCACTGTGACCTACATTTCACACTTAGGTTACATTTTTGCTTTTATGATATGACCAAATAGTTTTTTTCACCAAGCACTAGAAGTATAAAACTTGGTGAATCTTGGATGCATCTTAATATATATTATGTACTACACTTCATCACAGTTACATATTTGATGTTTCACTGACTTTGGGGGTCACGAGTGGCCAAGTGGTCTAAAGTGCTCACAGTTACAGATCACTGCCATCTCACCTTTGTCCGTGTGAGTTTGAGTCTCAGGCTCGTCTAATGTGGGTACGTGAGAAAGCCTGCCAGTAGCTTCTTGTGGGTCGGTGGTTCTTCCCAGGGTTTTCCAGGGTTCTTCCTCAGCCAATTATACTGGCTGCCATGCATAGCCTATCTTGTGCTGAAAAATGGCATTAAACCCAACAACAACAACAATCACTGACTTTGACTACATTTTGAGTTTTAAATGTTCATGCTAGTATCATTAAGTTTAATGACTGTATAAATCTGTTATTACCACATTTGTACAAAAAGATCACTGTGCCACAATTTCATATTTTCCTGGTGAGATGCTACATTTTGATGTGCACTGGTTTCTAATTGCAAATATAGGTCATGATCGCCTATATTTTAAACTGACTTGGGTTAAATATGTTTTTTTGATCATGCTATACTAGCCAACCTAGAATCTTGACACTTAGTAAGGGGAAGCACCATAAGTACTACACCCATACTGCAAAAAGAGGTCTCTGTGACCTTTATTTCATGTTTCAGTAACTTTTTAAATTTTGTGTTTAAAGGTTATTTATTGGTTGCCATGTTAGAATCATGAAAATTGATAATTGGAAGCATTTCTGCTAACACAACATCTTTACCAGCAAAGGTGACCCACAAAGGTTAAGTATTTATAGGTTACTGCATTTGTATGGGAAAATATGAACGAGTTTTTCATATGGCTATACTGCACGACCTTGGGAGTGCAGTATATCCATCCGACAAAACGAATTCATATTTTCCCATACAAATGCAGTAACCTTTTTATTATATGCACATTTTCTTATTCTACCCAAGGCTTAAATATATAAATAAAAATACACTTCAAGAAACAAAGTAACTGAATGTATGCCGTATTCCAAACTAAATACACAAGCGTAGATGCATCATTACACAACATTATCAATGCGCACGTAACTCCGCCCATATAAATTTGAAGTTGGTTGCGCGCTAGACGTAAGTTTCGAAAGAAAATGGCATTTGGTCTACTTAAAATTGAAATTTGGAGTCATATTTTGAATGAATGTGCATTGCAACAACTTTTCCATTTGATCTGGAATGAATACGTTTTGGTATTTTTGTCGATTCAACACAATTTCGTGATTATGGTCTGGATTTATCTACAAGAAGTAACTTAAATCAGATTCCAGCAGCATCTGTGCCAGTTCTAAATGAAGTACATCATATTGAAGCAGCGAGGCTGAAGTGTGTTGACATCGGCATGCGTGTTTCTGTTCTGTCATTGAATGATTCAGATCATAATGTGGGGAAAATATGAAGTCTTTCAATTGCAATTATCGAAAAGACGCCGTAGAATTTAATGTTTATTTCATTTTGAGTGGAGTATGGAGGATGTAACTGCACTTGGAATATACTCGAAATTACAGTACAATTTCGAACTGTGTGATCAACCTTGAGAACCCATGACATGGCTCATGTAATTCTGATTTGCAGAACTAAGAAAGTACATTTTGAGGAAATTCAGGATGTAAAATTGTAAGTATATTTTTGCCATTTTTTATTACCAGCTAAAGAAGACAGTTTATGTCTTATAACTTGCATGTTATTTGTAGGGACCCTGTCTGGCATCTATAGCTAGCCTAAATCTGAAACATTGTATCAAAAAAGTTAACACGGAATGTGCCAAAGCTGCTGATATGTGGCAGTCCATGAAACATCTGTTTTAGTTCATTCAGAAACAAATTTAATCAACCAAAATGTAGAGCGTCTACTACACAAGTGTACATTATTTGTTTACAAAGTGGTTCCTAATATACTGTTGGGCACACGTGTCTTGCATGTGAGTGCCGTATGAAGGTGTGCAATATCGTAAAATATTGCACGATTCTGACAATGTAAAGTTAACGGAGAAAAAAAATGAGCATATAATAAATGTATTTAGGTCATGACCACATGGGGTTTTTTTTATGTTGTATAAATCCCAGTCCATGCTGAAGGCCCATTAATACCAGCTAATATGGATGTTGGAATAAATATGTTTACTGAATAATAAATTTGCAATATTACCTTATATAAACTGTGTATTGTGTTAGGCTACCCCATTTAGGTTGTGTCTCTATTGTATATTTAAATGAGTAAATTAATTATTTGAGTGGACTACATACATTTCACACAAAGTTTTCTGACAGGGGTACAACAATAGACCCAAAACCATATTGTGATATAACAAACCCATATTTTATTGCAATACGTATTGCAGTTTAGTAACACTTCATGAAAACAAGAAAATGATCACTGTAACACTTCTTTTCCACTTCATAATATTCAACAGAACATTTCAGATCTTTTTTGGTATCTTTTGGCATCAGTTCTGTCCTAGTTCCTGTGGGTGATGAGCTTGTCACAGAATCAGGATTGTTTGCAGTATAGTCTGTTCTTTCAGGTAAGTTTGTTGATGTAGATTGAACTCCATGATCCACCCTTTTTAGGGATCACTATATCTTGAATTATCATCCACTGTTTTCCATAAGCACTCAGTCCTGATTATTATTATTTTCACTCCAGGTGGTGACTGGGACATTGTTGTATGTACAGGGTTCTTTCTTGTTTATTCTTTAATGCATAGTAAATCACAATTTCTGTATTTGTTTTTGTAAATACAGGTTTTACAAAATGGCATTTTTTAAATAAATTTCAGTCCCAAGTGCCCAATCATTTTCTCTAATCCTAGGTATCATCTATACAAAGTTTAATGATTTTCTCTAATCCTAGGTATCATCTATACAAAATTCAATGATTTTCTCTAATCCTAGGTATCACCTATACAAAATTCAATGATTTTCTATAATCCTAGGTTGTTGTTGTTGTTGTTGTAGGGTTTAACGCCATTTTTCAGCACAAGATAGGCTATACATGGCAGCCAGTATAAATGGTGGAGGAAGAATCCGGGAAAACCCCGGAAAGAACCACCAATCCACACGAAGCTACTGGCAAGCTTTCTCACATACCCACATTGGCTGAACCCGAGATTCGAACCCATGCAGACTGAGGTGAGATGGCAGTGATCCGTAATGGTGAGCGCTTTAGACCACTCAGCCACTCACAGCCCCCTATAATCCTAGGTATCATTTATACAAAATTCAACATTTTCTATAATCCTAGGTATCATTTATACAAAATTCATTGATTTTCTATAATCCTAGGTACCATCTATACAAAATTCAATGCAAATTTCACACCATGCTTATGTGTTGTACCAGTATTATCAATACAAAAAAATATATTTTGCTGTTTCTGGTTGAAATACAAAGACAGAGCAGCATGCTGCATTTAATGTGCAAGTCTAACAGTTATAAGCAACATAATTGCTATCACAATGACATATACATTACTGTGCTAGTTTTACTTACTGTGCTAGTTTTTTAGTATCTGGGTAATTTGTCAATGTAGATGTTTCAGTAGAAAACTTCTCTTTAATTCTAAACTCAGTCTTAAATCCTAAAACCTTTTTACTCAAGATTCAAAATGAACTCATTTCTCTGTTGTCATGTAAATGACACAGTACATGTATACTCAATGCAGGATACATAGTACATGTATAGTCAATGCAGGATACATAGTACATGTATACTCAATGCACAATACATAGTACATGTATACTCAATGCAGGATTAGCCATGTTACATGAGGTGATCACTCAGCACAAGTTCAAGACTCCTTACAAAAAACCATGAAACTGTGATGATGTAGCATTGCTCATGATTAAGGCTGACAAGACAGCCAACATTCACCAATATCAAACTGATTCTTAAATTTTACCAGGTACATGTATCAGTATTAATGTTCAACATTAGAATGAGGGGTTTATCTTAGTACAGACTCTTTTGAAACTTTCCCCCTTCACTATGCTGAGAGGTCTCGGATCATGGTTAGTTTTTCAGTGTACTTTTTAACAAAAATTATTGTTGATTTTAAAGAGAGTATGGGATTTCTGAAAGGCAAAGCTATAATTGGTTATCAAGTGATGATGCATTTTGAACCAGTTTCAGGAGACGTGCTCAGTCTGAAGGGATTTATGTTTGTGTTTTACAAAATCTGACACTGTGCTAGTACTATCTCCAGAGTAAATTCCATTTCACATGGGGTGCAATTCACCATCTTTTCTCCCACTCTTTCTGCCCTGTGCAACATGTCCAAACTTCAAATCACTTGCCTTTGTCAGCCATTTTGAAATATCTAGCATTCTAAATTTGTTTACATCATAGGTTATAAATTTTTATTTGTTTAAATGGAATATTTATTTTGTAAACATTTTCTTGACAAACATGAAACTATATTGTTTACACAAGCGAACATGTAAATGTGACAGCCATACTGGGTATGGCTGACTTTAGATTATGACTCTTAAAAAACTGATCAGGAACCATGATTTTTTTTTTAAAAATTCCCATTAAGCTTCGCAATATGGATCTGTGGACTGAATTTCTGTGAAGTACAACACTCCCTCACACTTCATTATAACATGGTTCCATTTTATAACTTCATTATAACATGGTTCCATTTTATAACTTAGTCATGGTCATGGATCCTGTTTCATTATGTAGTGGTTGACTTATATGTCTAATGCACATCATTATAAGATGATATATTCTTTGCTTCCCAGTGTTCAAGTGCTTGAGCACAGTAATACATAATTGTTTAAAAACAAGGGGAAACAACTGAAAATATGCAGTGGCAACTTTTGGTGAGATGATTAATAAAATAATTGAAGACTGGTTAAAAGAGTCAAATGGCCAAGTGTTCTTTTGTAATTTTTCCAGTCTTATATAAACGTTTTTAAGTTTTCTATTTTTAACTGCAAAACTTCCTTTTCCAAAAAGTAAAATATGTGAGTAACAGATCCAGTTAAAATAAAATTAACCTTTGTTTTGCACAGCCCAAACACACATAAAATGGCAGACTGCAAATGTGCCAGTAAACAGTTTCAAATGGCCAAGTGTTCTCTCATACTGTTCCATAGTCTTATAGATGATTTCAGTTTTCTTTTTTTAACTCTTAAACTTATTTCAAATGAAATCTATTAGAAAAAGTGAAATATATGTGCATAACAGCTCCAGTTAAAATAAACTGAACTTTTGTTTTGCACATCCCAAGCATCAATTAAATGACAGACTGCAAATATGCTAGTAAGCAGTTCAAATTATGATGTAATCGTCTATACCATTAGCAACAATTTGACAATGACACTGCACATTATAAAAAAATACATAAAAATGTCTACAATTCACGGTTGATCAGTTATAATGATCTGAAATTTTCAAATGCTTCTTAACACACATCATCACTAGTGTTTAAATTTTACAGAAACAGAATCAATACCCAAGACTGATAGTGTTCTTTCACCTGCTAGACCTCTGTTTATTCTCCACATTATGTTCTATACATTAATTTCGAGTATTATCAAGCATTCGTTTTAAATATCCATCTAAAGATAATGAAATCTACATTAAATTTTCCATATATCATAAATATCCATTATATAAATCTACATTAAATTTTCCATATATCATAAATATCCATTATATCTCTTCATAAATGGTACACAGGGTTGTCTAAAGGATTTTAAAAGTTGCAGTGCAGGACTATTTCCTTGGAAAAAGTTGCAGCCCCAGTCCCAGTCCTAAAACCAGGAGTCCCAATAACAATTCTTCTTTTTCCATGAATAAATATATAACGCTATGTGCAAATTATGGTTTCACCAATGTGTTATCAGACTTCTAATGCACATTATTGTGGAATATTTAGTATTATTACATGCTCATTTTTTCTCCATAAACTTTACTTTGGCAGAATTGTGCAATATTTTTCCACATTGCACAGCTTCATACATGCATGACACATGTCTAAAAATAGTATCGTGAATTAGGAACTATTTTGTAAATGAACACTTTATGCTGATGTAGCAGACAATTTAGCTTTCAATTTATTACATTTGTGTATAAACTAAACAAGCTGTTTTGTCCATTTGGAAGGAGAGATGATAAAGTTAAGAATGAAAACAATGTGGATGATTCACATATAAAACTTACAAACAAGCAAACGTGATATTCACAATGTCCACAACAAACAAGAGATGCAGTATCAAAAATAACATTCTGATCATTTAAATGGTTATTTAGGAGAAATGTTTGTAACTTTTTGCAAACAGAATGGTTCAGACTATGACCAGTGCTCTCTATGGTCTATAACAATAGTACAGAAAAGCATATTGCAGTCAAGGGCTATCACATACCTACTAGATAGATACCATTTTACAAGTAAGTCAAAATACATAATTTGAGAAAAAATGAAACTGAAGGTTTTGGCCGAAATCTAAGAGCCTCAGAGCCAGTAAGCCAAGATGACAAAGAAGTCTTACTTCTGCTAGCTAAATAGACTATCACATAACAGCTGCATTGCAATTTTGCAAGTTTATTTTTCTGATATAATGTTAGGCTAGCAATGGAAGCCAGGGTGGGGTGACTGGGTCCCTCCAATGAAAAGCATGTGTGACAGGACAGAAACATATGTCTTCATTAGCTGGTAAAAAATGGCAATATATATACTTACATATTTGCATCTTGAATTTCCTCAAAGTGTACTTACTTCTGCAAATCCAAATTACATGACACATGTCACAGGTTCCAAAACTTGATATAAACTGTGAAATTATGCTTTAATTTGGCTACATTTCCAACACATATCACATTCTCCTTACTGCACTCAAAATAAATGAATATGATATTACATAACGTCTTTTGATAATTTCAATCGAAAGAATTCATATTTTTCACATATTATGATACCAAATAATGACTGAAATACAACTTCAATGCCCACCCCTCTAACCTCCAAATCACACATACATCGTACAGAATTGACCTAATAAATCCAGTCCATCACAAGCAGAAAAATAGAATTGATCTGGAGGTCATGCAGTATTACTAAGAAAAACTTATTTATATTTTCCCATGCAAATTAAGTAACCTATAACTTTAATGAAATAAATGAATGTTAATGGGTCTTTAAAACCCATTATTATGGTCCGTTTATTGAATATAGAGTTCTTTCATCATTTCCCAATTTATTAATGGGACGACTCTCAGATCGAAAGAGAGAAAGACATCATTCTGGCCTCCTTAAGTGGCGGTGTCACTCAACAAATTTAGTATTACACTGCAAATATGTGCAAAGAAGAACTGGGATTGAACTAGTAAAAAGGAAGTCAGAGATCTAAGTCTGCAGCACAGCAATTTTTGACCAGGCTGTGGGAGCGGGCATTTTAAATAGTGGTCCCTATTATGGGAGACATTTACTTAGCCCATAATAGGTCATAACTTTACAATCGTCAGCCTCACGTATGCATCCTTGGAAACACGCACCACCCTCATGCTTCAAAAACACCCACTAATAGCCTTTGTTCTGTTTCCAATGATAATTTGCCTCGTCAAAAATTGCTCACAGTGTGAAACTTAGACTCCGAACTAGTTTTAATCTTAATATCTACTTACGTCAATGTCTGGGACTACTGGCATAAAAGCCTCTACTGAAGATTTGATTTACAAGATATAGCTGTTTTATGTTGTTGGACAATAATATAGCTGTAATACTGATAGACTTTGTTAAGGTGCCATAGTAGAATCCCATAATGCAAACATTCTAACAATCATTTTCTTTATTAGATTCACATACAAAAATTCTAACAATAGTTTTCTTTATTACTCAAATTATATTTATTATACAAATTTAAATTTCAATTCTGAAAATTACACTTTCTAAAAATAATTCCTAAAAAAAAAGGACAATTTAACAATCACAAGAAATTACATGATAATATAACTATACTATCTGGAGGCCAGGAATGCCGAATTCAGATTAAGTTGAAGTATGTTTCTTTAACTAAACAAATAAAAATATACTAACACTGAATAAAGTATTTACATAGCTTTGTTTCATGCAAGGTAATTGTCATCCTTTTAACCGATTTTGGCATTCTGGCTTCCATCGCATTTCCAGCAAACTGAAATTGTTGGTCAACGGAACTTGAAAACATGTTTATTTGCTATGTGAAAATTTTAATTTATTATAAAAAAAAGACATCAGAGTAAGTAAAGTCTGACTGAAGCAATATGAATTTAGTTGGTAGAAAAGCATCGATGTGGGCTGCCAAGTGTAGATGTTCCTGAAAATTTGACTTCTCATCCCGATGTTAGTCGACCTCAGAACACGCTACACAATGATGTGATTTAGCAGTAAGACGGCGACTAACAAAAAACAGAAGCAGAGATATTTGTGGAACAACCTAGGATTGCTAAAGAGACTGTGTGCAGACATCTAGACCTACAATGTAAGACATCGACCCTGATATTTATGTTTTAAGGTCGCACAAGAAATATAAATATCAGGGTCGATGTCTTACATTGTAGAACTATGTGGACATCATAAAATAATAAAATAATTCAAGAGGTGTTAACCTCTTACAAATTCCTTGTAGTTTTGCCCAGAAGTGATACACATAGATTTACTATTGCACCAACCTAAGTGTCTACATGGAAATACTTTCATGTCTATATATTCACCAAAATCATTTTCATGCCACTAATAGTAATAATGGATCTATCGGATGCAGTTGCCATTGTGATAAATATAGCGAAGGATTTGACAATCATGCAAAATATTTACATCTTTGAGAGATATGTCGTTTGGCGTTGAGCCTTTGTCTTCTGAATGGATAAAGAATGATTCCAGTATTCTACATGCAGACTCCAGTTTGTAAATTCATCTTGTTACAATCAACATACAATGAAATTGTTTCATAGGAAGAAAAGTTCTTGTGAATTATTGGAAGAAATCTGCAATGGGGATGGACTCTTTTTTCGAATTGTAAAGATTCATACATCTGTCCAGAACTTAAACGGTGTCCATTTTGTCCTCAAGTAGTCATTTTAGATCATAGGTATTACATTCAGCGAGATGTCAACCAAAAAGATGAATCAATGAATAACCGGAACTAGAAGATAAAGAAACAGGGTCATCCTGTGGAGTTTATCTTGTTTGATTTTAAACATTCACAAGATACTGTCATCTGCAACCCCAACTTTTGTGTGGCTCTTTGAGTTTTTAGTGAATGTATTCACGAACTTCTCTTATGGCATGGCACTGTCAGAAGTGTAGTGTACTTGGGTGGATGAGAAAAGATATTTAGTTCACCACCTAGCACTCTTTCTGATCTTGTTCAGTGGGTCTTGGACCCACCCACCCACCCACGACAGGATAAAGTAAACGCATATCGTTACGGCACTTGTCCAAAATAAGCTGGAGTGATAGTTTACAACATATCAGGGTACCACGTACAGTTTCTTCTGAACATTCTGCAGAAAAGGAGCTGAATATCAACAAGTGACCAGGAATGGAGCTAAGATCATCCACATAAAAATAGACATAGTACAGTTCAAACAGACAATGAGTCATTTGGCTATGCACCTGATTTAGATGCACAGAATTTTTTGAATGACTGAAATGGTTATTTCCCAATTTCTTGTAACATTAGTGCTTCTCTATTCGCCCGATAAACAATACATTGACCCTGACAACACGCGAGCAGAGCAGAGGAGGCTTTTACACTTGCTGCCAGATTCATCCTTCATTCACCTTTGATTTCAAGCAAGAAATGTTCAGCTATTATCGGTCGGTCGTGCGAAGTTTAAGACATAGTTGTGGAAAATGTCGATATTTGTTTCTTGATCACAGTGGTCTCAATCTTTTAAAGAAAGCCTCTACCACTGACAACACTTTTGGCTTGGTGTACCAACAGAATTACATGCCCAAGAACGCATTAGCTACAGCTCAAACGTATCAATCAATGAATGGTAGGTATTCTGTAGAGGTTTTGCGTTGGTTACGTTACATATGTAAAACTCAAGACAAGCGGATGCATGACAGATTGATCCATATCTACCAGACGAATGTGACAGGTGTTATTCTAAACTAATAAATCCATATACTTTGTTTATAATGGAAGAACTGTTCGAAAGAGCTCACAAAGGCGCCATAACTTAGAAGCACGCGGATTCAGAGTGGTGGAAATATCGGAACACGAATACAATTGATGTTTAATAACAGACCAATGACGAGTCTTCCCTTACCAGAACAATGCAGAAGTATCTTAAGAAGAACAAATCAGCTATATGGATATGTGTTTGCTTTACCAGATCCAACCCCTGGTGAAAAATTAACAGAATACATTTGACTACGAAAGACTGATCAAATGTAACATTCTTCCACTTACACAGACTAGTACAACACCTCGTCATCTCATCATTGCACTGGAAACCTCTGTTTCTGTTGAGTAACACGTATACTTAAATCTGTAATCAACAAGAACCCTGCGGTCATGAAAATGAAGAATTTGCATTGGTAGGAACGGGGATCAGTATGGAATTGTTCCGCAATCTTGATTATAGGCATCATTTGTTAAAGCATGAGAAAATTCTGTTCTTCAGTACAATATCAACAGGACGGATTGAGAACAAGCATCTGTTTTCTTCTGGATACGTCGATGAGTTTCTCAAACTGAAACAGTAGACAGGTGATGACATTACGAGGTGTCAAACAGAATGAGAGAAAGAAAGATTTAAGCAATGGTACCAATCCACAGAGTAATCAGATTCTTAACACATTCAGCCTGATGCACTTCAACCGACCTGGATTCTACTACCCCCACCCCACCCCCAATGACGACAAATGTTTAGGAGCGTCAACCAATGAATATTTTGAAGATACCATTCTCAGTCTTGCCAGTCGTAGACCCCAGAATTATGGATACCAGTACCTAGATAAGTAGCAACAATATTCATGTGAATGGACTCATATTCAATGATTGTTCTAGTGAAGTCATGGACTTTGACACGCTGAACAAGTCTTGAGATCGTACAAAGATAAGGATTTTCTTCTCAAAATTCAAGATCCACAAACGATTATCTAACTCTTTCAGAAATGAGTGCCACTTCTAGAACAAAACACTGTACCGTACTGGCTATCGTTGAGTATAGCAAGAAGTGTCCAAGGGAGAAGATCATTTTGACTAGAGATATTGATCTAGTTAAAAAAACAACAGCCTCTTTGATTTCAAATATACTTTGCATGCAGAATAGAGGCCAATATAATGTATCATATAAAAGTTGAATGGAGAAGAGCGTGATGCTTTGCCTCACAAAAAGATCAATGCACGATCTTGTTCCACCATAGAATGTGATCCTTGCTTCATAATAGAGAATTGTGGTTGATAGCAGAATGCACGTTTTTCGTGCCTTTTGCCTGCATGGATATTGTTATTTTGCCACTGGAATGAACATTTTCAAAGATAAATGGCTGAAATCTGAATTTTATAAGAAGGCTTAATGTTTTGAAATTATTCAAATTGTCAGAACTACGAACATGTTATAAGGCCCTTGATGCCATTGCTTCTGCATGCAGTTTTGTACTGAATTCTGTGGGACATTGCCAATAAAAAAAAACTAAAGACTTATCTAATTACAAAGTATTCTGGGGGCCCCGAGTGGCCGAGTGGTCTAAAGCGCTGATCGTTACGGATCACTGCCATCTCACCTCTGTCTGCGTGGGTTCGAGTCCAGACTCGGCTAACGTGGGTACGTGAGAAAGCCTCCCAGTAGCTTCTCGTGGGTCGGTGGTTCTTCCCGGGGTTTTCCAGGGTTCTTCCTCCACCATTAATACTGGCCGCCATGTATAGCCTATCTTGTGCTGAAAAATGGCATTAAACCCTATAACAACAACAACAAAGTATTCTGAGAACAATTAATTCCACACAACGATACTCCCTTGATTTTGGGACAACGTATTGTGTGTGTGTGTGTGTGTGTGTTTCTTGGATTTCATTTAGCTGCAGACCCCCATGGGCACTTGTTTCGCCATCCCACGAAAATACATGATAGCTATGAAGTCAACCACCAATATCAAATGTCTGTTCAAAGAAATGAAGTGGTTTGTTGTGTTTGTGATGGACCCCATTCTACCCATATGTGAGGAAAAGATTCGTGGCATCTAGTTGACACACCACACTTGCCAAGAATTTTGTGTAGCTAGTGATCTTCGTTAACAGACTTCTGACTAGCATGATCTATGTGACTGAAAAAGTCTTTACCTTAAACCTTGCAGACAAGACATAGCCGACCATGTAGAGCATGTGTGTGCATATATACATGACTAAATATAACAACAACAACAAGATTAAAGAACCAGACTTGTCGTACTGTGACCAAAAATAATGAAAAATGAAGTTTGGAAAACACTGTAACATAATGTTCATGTATTGTCCATTGTAGTTCAATTAAACTCTGGTCCAGCTTTATACCCAAAGTGTTGTATGCTCTATTTACTCTAAAAGTTCCAAAACTATAGGGTCATGTTAGCATCCTCCATTCTGAAAGTGATCCACAAATAATCAGATCGTCAGAGTAAGGAAGCGCTTTATCCTCATTATCCCTTTAATAATAATAACAATGAGGACTTTTGTATAGTGCCTAATCTTTAGAAGCTCTAAGCGCTTTACAAAATTTGACAACACTTAAAAAACATATATAATGATAGGATTACAAAAATAAAAACAAACACCATGAAATTAGAAAACAGAAAACATGCTGTAAATATTTAAGGTAAGGAAACATTATTAGGTCTTTAAGTCTGTTCTTGCAGTTGAAATAGGTGAGTTTTAAGAGCACTCTTGAATGAGATCACTGTTTCTTTGTGTCTAAGTTCAGTGGGTAATTCGTTCCATGTTGCTGGGCCCTGGTATGCAAAAGAACATTGTCCATATGATTTCATTTTCCTAGTGGGAATAATGAGAATACGAGTGTCAGAAGAGGAGCATAAATATCTTGCTGGTGTGTACACATGGGTGAGGTCAGACAGGTATGTTGGACTGGAGCCCGTCAGTGAAACATGGCACAGAGAACAAATTTTGTGTTTAATTCTGGATCAAATGGATAGCCAGTGTAGGGTACAGAGCAGGGGGAGGCTTGCTCTGATCGTGGTACTCTAAAGATGATCCAAGAAGCTGTGTTTTGAACTTTTGAAGTTTCTGGAGTAGATATTGAGACGAACCAGACAGAATTGAGTTACAATAGTCCAGTCTTGAAAGTACTAAGGAACACACAAGTGTTTTAGTGGCATCAACTGAAAGATACTTGCGAATGGAGCTGATGCATCTCAGCTCAAGATATGCAGCCTTGCATATGTTCATAACATGTTGGTGCAATGAAATAGTGCTGTCGAAAGTAACACCTAGGTTTCGTACTGACTGTGCGAATTTAATGTTGGTGTTACTGATATTTATTGTCTGAGGTAAAGAATGTGAATGAGAAAATCTTTGTGTTGTAATCAGAATGACTTCAGTTTTATCATCATTCATTTGCAGCTTGTTACATGTCATCCATGATTTCACATCGGAAATGCACCTCTCTACACCTTGGATGGTAGCTTCAACTTCAGTTGGGTGGCTAGATTTGTATATTTGGGTGTCATCAGCATACAATTGGTGAGACACTGGATGATGATCTATGACACTTGAGAGTGGCTGAGTGTATAGAATGAAGAGAACAGGTCCAAGAACAGACCCCTGTGGAACACCACAGCATAGATTTGGAGTGTTTTCCATTTGCGGACACAATTTGTGTCCTGTTGACCAAGTAGGACTTGAACCATAGTAAGGCCGTATCATGAATGCCAAATACATGCTGGAGACGGTGAAGTAATATATCATGGTCTATAGTGTCAAATGCTGCAGACAAGTCAAGGAGAGTGAGGACTGTAATCTTTCCGCCATCCAAAGCAGAGAGAAGGTCATTGACTACTTTCAGAAGAGTAGTTTCAGTACTGTGGCAAGGGCGATATGCAGACTGTACATTGCTAAAAAGACTGTTTGAATTCAGATGAGATACAAGTTGGGATAGAACAACTTTTTCTAAGATTTTTGACATGAATGGCAGATTAGAAACTGGGCGGTAGTTCTTTAAATCATTATGGTCGAGTGTTGGTTTCTTCAGCAGAGGCTTTACAATGGCAGTTTTGTAAAATGATGGGAATTCCCCAGATGAGAGAGAGGTATTAATAACATCAGTTAGTGAAGGCAGTATTGGATCCAAGCACTCTAGCAGCAGTGACGTCGGAATCGGATCCAGTTCACATGACTCTGGTGCACTCTTCATCACGATTGTACGTACTAAATCCATAGAGACAGGTTCAAATGCTGCTAACGGTTGCCGCTGAAATTCTGTATCGCAACTGTATGGTGACGACGAGTCAACTGAAATTGTGTTGTCAAGTTTATCTCGGATGGTTTGTACTTTGTCACCTAAGAAATTTGCAAACAGGTCCGGAAGGTTGACTAGAGAGAAGGTAGCTGGAAGTGGTGTACATTTGTTCCTTGACATCAGCTTGCTAGTAATCTCAAAAAGCTCTTTGCAGCTGGAACTTTCCATGATTTTAGTACTGTAGTGGGCTGATTTAGCTGCATGGACTATCTTTGTGACATTCTTCTTAGCGGTATCATAGATCTGCTTATGAATAGTGAGTCTGGTGGAAAGCCAAAGCCTCTCAGCTTTACGGCGGGCTCTTTTAGCAGTGCGAAGCTGGTCCCTAACACTGCTATACCACGGAGAACACTTCTGAATTGCTACTCTGCACTTGGTTGCTGGGGCATGTTTGTCGAGCAATGAACGCAGGCAGTTATCAAGTTGTTCTGCTGTAGTAGGTAAGCTAGTTGTTAGGTTTGCTTGGATGTCATGCATTAGTTTGGTTCTGTTTATCATACGGAGGTTTCTCTTAGTAGCGAATAAAGGTGGAAGGTTAGGGACTGATACGTCAAGATGGCATATAATGCAGAGGTGATCTGATGAAAGTTCGTGGGACACCATGGAGGACTGAAGAATATTATCATCAGGTCTGTAAAGAATCTAGTCAAATATGTGACCATGTTTATGGGTGGATTGGCTAACTGACTGTTTGAGGTTGAAAACGTGAATGGAATCTAGGAGTTTCGATGTGCATGGGTTTCCAGGACAGTCAAAGTGAAAGTTGAAATCTCCAAGAATAATCAGGTTGCCACCTATCGAATTTCCATACTCCAGGAGATTTGGAAACTGCTCCAAAAAGAGAGATTCCGTCAGCTTGTTTTTTCTACTAGGAGGAGGGCGGTAGAGGCAGAAAAAATGGACTGACCTTTGTTCCAGTGTGAGTGTAGTTTGGGCTAGTTCAAACGATGTGTGGTCGAAATTGAAAACTGTTGTGTAGTTAAGACGGTTGATCATGGAGGTCTTTGCGCTGACAGCAATTCCACCTCCGCGAGAGTGGCGGGGAAACGACTTGATGGAGTAGCCGGTGGGTGTTAGATCCACGCACTTGGGTTCATCGCCTGATGTTTTTAGCCATGTTTCTGTCAGGAAAAAGACATCGATATTCTGATCGTTGATAAAATTAACTATTTCTGTGCACTTTTCCGATGGTCCTACTGAGTGGGCATTGAATAATGCGATGCGCAGTGGTATCTCTTCGATAGCTGACACAAAGGTTGACGATTTAATTGGAATTTGGATTAGGTTGTCTAAATTAACGGCCGAATTTTTAAATTTCTGCGCCGGAAAGGGCGAAAGGGAGATAACTGGAATTCTTCTTCCTGTTCTACGCCGGCCAGCTTTGAAACAACGCTTCTTTTTTCGCTTCCGTTTACAGTTATGGAATGATGAATGTAGTCCCAAATCGTTTAGTCTGGTGCACAATGTAGTGTGGAGAGCCAAGGAGTGGCCATTTAACGCAATTAATGAGGGTCCATCATAGCAGAAACGGGTGGACTGGCGAGTATCACGTGATGACGGCTTGTTCGATAACAAAGGAAGCCGCAACAGTGGAGCAAGACAACTGAGAAAAAGTCTAATTTTTCTCGTTTCCAATACAAGAAGATGAAGAAACACATTCGAAAAGAACAGCCAGTGCATGATGAACTTAATAACGCAGACGAAGACAGACAACAAGCACAAAGATCATGAAAACGGCACAAAAATCCGGACAGCTGCCTCAAGCCGGTTAAGCGATGGCGGCCATCTTGAATATCAACAAATGATACGAGTAAAATGTTTCGCTGTTGTATTGAAAAATATCTACAGTATTTTTTATAGAAAATAGTATATAATTAATGGAAAGACAAGCAAAGTACAGAAAACATATGGAAAATCTAAAAAAACTTGTTAAATGTAAAACTGAACTTAGGCAAATGATCCAACAAGCACGAGGTGGTCAAGTGGCTGCAGCAGAAACAACAGCCGCCGCTCTCAAACCAGTTACTGAAGCTTTACTTGGAAAACAACCTGAAACTAAACCATTATCAGAAGAAGAAGTTTAAAAAAATACAAGAAAAAGGTTTACTATGATTAATCAAAGAACAACAAGAAGCGGCTGCTGGAAGAATTATTGAAAGATCTGAAGAAGAAAAAAGAAGATTAGCCGAGGAACTTGCAGCAAATATAGCTAATCCTGTTGCAAGACAAGCTGAAATAGATCGGCTGATAAATAATCCACTAGAACTTCAACAAAGATTAGCAGAAGCAGCAGTAGTTAGACCGATTGAAAGAACGTTAGAAGAAGAACAACTTAGAAGAGAGAAGGAAATTACAGAAGAAAAAAGAAGATATGAATATGATTTAAAAAATATAAATAGCGAAATAAGAGATAAAGAATAAAGAGATTTTAATGAAAAATATAAAGATTTTAAAAATGTGAGAGTAGATCATGTTAACAAAGATAAATTTAAAGCCGACGAAAAAATTGAAGAGCTAAAAAAATAAAAGAAAAGAGTAATGAGCATCTCGACAAGGTAGTTTTAGAAAATAGAAATTACTATAATGACATTAAATTATATCGACATGGAATTATTGCTGATTTTTATATTAAAGCTATTAATAATATAAAAAATAACAAATTTAGTCATCCCAGTGGTAGCTTAATTACTGAAGCAAAATTATTGGATGAAAGACCAGAAGAATCAGCATATACACTACAAGCTCATATAACGACTGAAGAAGATTCACTAAATTCAGCCGCAGCAAATAAAAATTATCGTGATGAATATAAAAAAGTGCAGAAGAAAAAATAACGTCATTAGAATATTTTGCTTTTATGGAAGATAATGACATTTCTGACGTTGATAATATGTATAATTGGGAAGAAGATAAACACGATAAACTCAATAAAAATTAGAAGATATTATGAAAAAAGATGCTGGAGCTTATGAAGAAATTGATACAGCTGAAATAAAAGATGTTGAAGAACTTTCTGAAAGAGCTAGAAATTATACTATTGCTACTGTTTTTGAAAACACTGCATCAAAATTTAGAAATGAAAAATATGCTAAAGAAGGAAAATACACTTTTAAAACATTATTTGAACATTATGATGATTGCTTAAAAAAAACTTTTAGAAGAAGAAAGAAAGAAAACAGGAACTGGATTTAGAATATTCTCATCAGTTACTGAAATGATTGGCAGATTAATGTTATTGATATCATCTAAAGAAGCTGGAAATGTTGGTGCTGAAATTGACAATGAAATTATTGACATACTTGATAATTTGAGATCGGAAAATTTATTAACATCTGACGAATACGCAACTTTACATCGCGATTTAATCGCGGCGATTTAATTTTATAAAAATATAATAATAAATGTCAGCAATATTATTACTGGACTCTAGCTAATCTGATACAGATAGCGCAAATTTTTATGTAAAGTATATTCCGCCAATAGAACTAGATCGTGAAAAACAATATGAAATTGGATTAATTTCCTGCACTTGTTGGAATTCTATGGCTAATGTAAAAACTGGGATTAACGTTGCATTTGCATTTACTATTCCTATACGTACTTCACCATTTGTCACGTGGAAAACAATTAAAATTCCACAAGGAGCTTATACTATTGACGATCTAAATAAAATAATAAAAGAACTTATAACAAAAAATAAAGGTATAGCTGATAATTTTGAGCTGAAACCAAATTATAATACGTTACGCGCTAGAATAACGTTGAAAGATATAACAATTAGTCTTGTATCGCAAACAAGTATCGCACCACTAATAGGAGTTTATAATTATATATATCCTGCTCTTAATCGTGATAATCCCGAAACGTGTGACGGCCAACTGCCAGTAAACATAACTGATGTAAACGCAATATTGGTAAATTGCTCTATTGCATCTGGATCTTACTCAGCTAAAGGTAGTAAAGGACAAACGATATATAGTTTTTCACCAGACGTTCCGCCAGGATCTCTGATGCAAATTAGTCCACGTCAAGTTATTTATTATCCGTTAAATGTTGAAAATCAAATAACAGAAGTAAATATGCAATTGACAAATCAGTCTGGAAGACAGTTATATTTTAACAATGAAATTGTTACTTATTATTTACACTTACGCGAACAATAGTAAACATATTTTCTAAAAGAAATGGTAACAAAATTATACAACCTCAGATATAATGAAACACAAAAAAGTTTATCGAAGAAAAATAATAGGAGGATTTTTGGGAAATATATTTGCTAAAATTATAGAAAATGTTCCGGGAATAGCTCATAAAGTTGCACCAATTGCACTTGACCCTTCAAAAGCTTTTGCAACTGGAGCTGCATCTGCTGCTGGAACTGCTGTGGGACAAAAATAGCTGATAAAATAAAAAGACCAACAATCAAGCAAGCTATTTCAGAAATCGCACCAACAAAAAAAACTCAATGCGCAATGATAACAACAACAAAAAAACTTTTATCACCGAAAGGAGAACAAATTATACAAAAATTAATATCTAAAGTAACAACGCCAATCACTACATGATTAGCAATAAATTTGTATAACCTAATAAATAAGAAAAATATCTGTTAAAAATTATCTCGATTTAGCAGAAATATATGACGAAGACGACACGGTAAAACAATTTGAATATATTGAGTATCTCGATGAAAATTCTAACGAACCAAATAAGGCTGGCTCCAGAACATGTAATACTCGAGATGATAACGTATTTGTACTGCCTCACAAAGCAATGTTAGAAGTTCGTGGTCAGATTATGACAGTAGCTGTTCCACCTGTCGCAATTGCAGCTAACGTAGAAGTAGCTCTTATAAATGACGGTTGGTGTTTATTTAAAAGTGCTAAATATCAGTTGGCCAATCAAACTGTCGAAGATATTTCAAGTCACTTACAAGTTGCAAGTACAATATTAAATACTATTTCGTTTTCCGATGATTACTTCAAATCAACTGCAACTAATATGATGTGGTTTAAAGATACTGTAACTGGTGGTGCAGGTGTTGTTGCATCAGTTGAAATTTTATCAAGATTAACACCTATTATAGCTGCTGGGGTTGATGCTGCCGCAAATGCTGTAATTGTAAGAAATTTTCTTATTGCTCATGCTGCTGTGCTAGGTATAGCTGCACCAGCTGCAGACGCTAATGCAGACGCTACAAGACTTTCACTTAATGCTGCTTGTAATAATCTTGGCTTAAATCAAGTAGATGCAGCTGCAGACGGCACTGTAATGTTAGAGCATGTTAATGACATAACCGCTTATAACAGAAGAAATATACATTACAATGAGGGTTATGTTAAGAGAAAGGCACTTGCAGCAGTATCACGTCAAATTGCAATGATGCTGCCACTAAGTACAATATTTGGCTTTTGCTGGGGCTACAATAAAGTATTTCGTGGAGTTAAACATACGCTTATTTTAGATCGATCAGAACAAAACGACTGCCTGTTTAAGTCAGGCGGAGCTGATGTACAATTTATCATAAACAAACTTGCGCTGTGGATGCCACGAATAACACCGACAGTTTCGAAATCGCTCGAATTAGATGATATTCTTAAAAACCGCACAAAGAAGATTCATTTTGAGCAACATAAAATATATCAAACAGCAGTTCCAAATACCACAGACTATGCATGGCGAGTCACAACAACGTCGACTGAACAAAAGCCAAGGCAATTATTTGTTGTATTTCAACATCAAGCGCGACGTATTAACCAACAACAAAATAATGCGATATTTGATAATGCTGATGTTAGACGAATATATGCTAGAATAAATTCAAAGCAATACACGGAGCGAGCGATAGAATGTAATTTTGCAGATGACGATAATAAAAATATTACTCGACCTTACATGTACCTGCTCGACGCATTGCAAAAATATCAGGACGTTGGAGACGGATCTCAGATATCAGTAGAGAAATTTCGTACACTTTATCCGATATTTTATTTTGATGTTAGTAAACAAAATGAAAGAGATGTAATTTCAACTGCTGATATTGAAATTACTTGGACATTAGGAGCAGTTCCAGCAGCGCAGTTATATGTATATGCTTTAGTGATCAGCGACAGAACTATTGCGACTGATTTTGTTGGAGGTAAAATGTCAGTACAAGTTTAAAGTGCTTTGCACTTTACTTTAATTTTAATCTGTAACTTTAATAATAAGATGAAAAAATATATTGTAAAAGAAATATATTTGACAGATGGTCAAGTTAAAAAATTAGCAGCTGCTGTTGCAAAGAAAAGACAAGTATCATTAAAGGTCAACCCTAACACTAAAGGTGTTTTAGGTACTTTAACAAAATTAATGTTAACCAAAAAACAAGTACATAAATACGATCGCAAAAACCTTTTGTTTTAAATTTAAGTGCTGCACAAATAACTGCAATGGCAAAACATGGTGGTTTCTTCGGTCCGGCACTATCTGTAATGGCCAGAACGTTAATACCTAAAATTTTGCCAGTGTTAGGTACATTAGGATTAGCAGCAGCGTCTGGAGCAGTATCTGGAGCAACGAAAAAGGCAGTTGAGGGTCATGGAATAAAGAAAATTTTCGTTTAACTTTTTAGTTTAATGTTTCGTATGAATGTTGATGGTAACAAAATTGCCAATTTTGCAAGTTTAATTTTATGTGACTGATAAATATAATGTCCAGACGAAAAACAGCAAAAAGAAAGACAACGACGAAAAAAAAGACAACGACGAAATAAAAGACACAACCGAGGAGAAAAGGTGGATTTATTCCAATAGCTCCATTCCTAGCAGGATTGGTGGGAAGTCTATTGCCAAATCTGTTAGGAGTAGGACGAGGACTAATGTTGTCAGGAACAAGAAGATGAAGTCTACATTAAGTAATTTTGATATACTTGATAAACTTAAAAAAATAAAAGATTTCAGTGGAGTTTATTCTAAAGATGAACTTATAGCGATTAAATCGCCGACTCCAGGTTCGTGCGTTATAAATATACAAGATTTCAATGACGGATCTGGTACACATTGGGTAGCTGTTTTTGATAACAATTATTTTGACTCGTTCGGAATTCCACCAAGTGAAGCAATAAAAAAATATATGAGTAGAATTCAAGAGACAAAATCTCCAGAGACGAAGTCTCTTGCGAAAATAATAAATTATTCGTCTAATCAAATTCAACCAGTTGGAACTTCTGCTTGTGGATACTATTGCGTAATGTTCATTGAACAGATGACTGAAAATCCAGATTTTTTAAAGTTCATTTTGCAATTTGACAAACAACCTTCTCACGCTAATGATGAGATTGCAATTAATTTTATCTAAACTCACTGATATACAATGTCAACATATTGTCTTAAGTGTAAAACTAAAACAGAAAATAAAGATTAAAAAAACAGAAAAAACAAAAAATAATAGAATAATGCTGAAAAGTATTTGTGCAATCTGTGGAAAAGAAAAAGTATGTTTT
>JAECUM010095636.1:0-36716 GCA_016617855.1 Megalonaias nervosa
AAACATATACCAATAACTTTCAGGAGACTTTGAATAAACAACAAGAAATTCCATCAGGGGTGTTATTCGAACGTTTACGAAGAACATGCACACAAGAGATATAGTAAATTCGTTTGTTAACCAACGAAGCGAAGGCAAATAATCATCTACGTAAACATTGCAGACGTTACAATCTCACGACCGAGAAAATAATGAAGAACAGTACGCATGCGCAGTGTTTGTTATTTGGGGTGTCTCAGGGGCGATTAGTGTTCTGGAATCTGCTGGTTCTCCCTAATGTGATGAAGAATTCTCGTCATATGGTCAGAGTTATTTCCACCCGGGAAAGTACCAGCAATGCAACAGCAACAGGTATGGTATTACTGATGTTAAAATAAAGGTTGAAAATATTACTTTTAGTTTTACTGTTACAACCTTATCTTAGCACGCTTAGTAAAATGATCAAGACGGTTGAGTAACATCTTGCCCTCAGCGGTATCTTGTTACATTTAGTTTTCATGTGTAGTGCAAAGATTTCGTCGTTGCTGTAACGTTTTCATCAGATAGTTTTAACTGTATTTTTCATTCAGAATTCCATGAACGTCTTTTACATGTTATTAAACTCTGCATTTCACTCTTTATCCAAAATCTGACATTTTCATATATGTTAAAATATTTTCACCTCATCCTGTACATTTACTCTTCATATTTATAAGACTGATTCTGATTCTTTGGTTTAATGTATATATTGAAAATATTCATATGTTTAGCTCACCTAGCAGTTATAGAGCAAGTGAGCCTATGTGATGCATTGTGTGTCGTCTGTCTGTAAGCAATAGCTAACTTAAACTTCTCAAAAATCAAGTGTCCAATTTTGACCAGATCTGGCACAGAGCATACTGGCATGAAGTGCTTTCAGAGTTTTACAATTGATGCTGATCTACCGTCTGTAATGGTGATCATTACTAAGAAAAAAATTTAAATTGCTTTTTCTGAACCACCGTAAAACAGAATTTAATAAAATTTGGCAGAAAGAATCCAAGTAGGAAATGCTTTAAAATTTATACATGGGATTCCCGACCGATTTCAAGCATGGCCACAATTGCCATAAAAAAGAAAGCCACTGTTACAAAAAAATTGAAAAGCCTTTACTTATCCAGTAACTGAATTTTAATACATCTTACAAAAGCATCGTGACATAAAGGGCGTTTAAGTTTTACAAATGATGCTGATAAGCCAACAAAATGGACGCCATCGCTAAATACAAACAGTCATTTACATAATTTTTAACTGCTCATTTGGGATAAAACCTCATTCTGAAATAACATATTTCGACATGTTTGATAAGTACACAATGATACCGATCGAAATTGCTGAGGTTTGAGTTGCTACGCATCGTCGGTTTCGACGTGCGCCATTGTGTACTTTTCAAACACTTCTAAAACTATGTTGCATCTGAGTGAGACGTTGTCCCGAACATGCACGTATAGGTTGAGCAAGCGCTTGGGGGATCTGCATTCACTCTGTGTCGCTGTACTTTCGCATCTCTGATGTACTTTGTGTCGCTGTACTTTCGCATTTGTGTTATGCCATTTTTAAACTAGTATTCACAAGTGCTTACAATATCTCTTAATGTTGTATTGACTAATCCTATAGTTGTCCTGGTGGGTCTCGAACAGGCGATTTCAACGGACTCAAATTTGAGTGCAGCGCTTCAGGATATTTGATTAACCAGGGTGACGTAACATTTCAGTTTCACTAGGAGCAGCAGAGAGGGTGAACCCTACAACTTTGTAGAGACCTTATTTTTGAAAATTAAGGGTTCCTACGAAGGCTGAAAAAAGAAGTTTTTGTCTTAATAATGAAAACTTCTTTAATTGACCAGATTTTTTTCACAATCTGGTCACTACGCGTATGTCATTCACCCTCTCTGCTGCTATGATTTTTATCCAAAAATTATATCAAGTCCGTTGCGATATCTTGACCTTGGATCATGTAAATTTATCGTTACAAAACCAAAGGGAGCAGCTTGTGCTTTTGAAAAGAAATTTTTAAATTTATTCATGTCCATGTCGCCTGAACACCAAGTATAATAAATATTCTGCAGCGTATGATTATCTACGCCATTAAATACAACTAAAACGTTACAATTATCTCTGATTACTTTTGGAATTTGTGTATATCTCTGTGTAACATAAATCACGTCTGTATTTTTATGTCTACCTCGTGAAAATATTCTAGCTGGATTTGATTGTTTGTCCAGCATAACATCATCATACACTACTAAATTATTAATGAATCCATCTAGATCATCTACGGATGGCGCTTCATCAATATCAGTAATAAAGTCTATGACATTGTCTTCATGCAACTATTTTGCGTTTTCATTAAAATCTTTAAGTACTTCGTAACATCGCTGATCATCTACAGATGGCGCTACTAAATACAATTTATCCCGCTTCAGCCATCGCATTATTAGATTAAGCAGTAATTGCGTCTTCCCACTTCCAGATGGGCCTATTATAATCATTCTGATAGAATTCGGAAGCGCTAGATGGTGTTTTACTGGTTCTTGTTTTCGTGTCGCAGAAAAGTCAATTATATCCATATAATAAATAATATGAGTCTATATTGTGTTCGATGCAGAGCACCTACCGATACTACTGGATTAACGACAGTAACAACAAAAAATAAAAGACGTGCACTTACAGGCAAGTGTGTGAAATGTGGTACCAAGAAATATAAATTTGTCTCCATGACTAAGTCAGGAACAAAGACAGGTGGGGGTGATATAGCCGTTTCATTAGGAAAATTACCAGGAACTCCATGGGCTAAATATTCCGGTGAGAAACATTTACCCGGATATAATTATTGTGGCCCAGGAACTCGTCTCGATATCAGACTCGATGATCAAGATCAACCAAGACCCGGAGAGTATCCAGTAAATAAGATCGATCAAGCGTGTCACGTTCACGATGTCGCGTATAAAAGTAAGGATTTGCAACACCGACATCTCGCGGATGTGAAATTGATTCACGCGTTAAATGCTATACCTAATAAATCTCTCAGAGAAAAATTAGCTAGTTTTCTAGTAAAAACTGCTATGAAAAGTAAACTAGTGTTAGGGGCTGGTAATTAATTATATAACTATCATAATGGAATCTGTTTATTATTCCCCGAGAGGATTTTGGAGAGGTAAAACAGCGATTAGTAAACTCGCCGAAGCAGCAAAAGTTTCACGTAATGTCGCTGCATCATGGTTAGCACGACAGGCAATATGGCAAATCTTCCTAAGTCCACCTAAAAGAATTCATTACGCGCATTTTGATGTTAGTGTCCCTAATGAAGTTCATCAAGAGGATATACTGTTTTTACCACACAATACTATTAAAATACGTGGACGAAAATCACGCACGTACAAATACGCATTGACTGTTGTTGACGTTGCGAGTTGATATAAAGAAGCGGAGCCGTTATCAACAAAAACAGCATCTGAAGTTACATCTGCGTTTGAGCGCATTTATCAACGTGGTGGTCTACGATGGCCACGGTTATTACAAGTTGATCCCGGTAAAGAATTTCTTGGAGTAGCATCATCGTTGATGAAGAAACGTAACGTTAAAATCAGACGAGGACATACTGAAATTCATCGTGATCAGGCAATCGTTGAACGATTTAATAGAACACTTGCCGAGCGGTTATTGGGATACCAATACGCAAAGGAAATATCTACTGACCTTAAGTCGGGTGAGCGATCTCGTGAATGGGTTGCAAGATTACCGAGTGTGATAGCTGCGTTGAATAATGAAATTACTCGTGCAACTTCCATGAAACCTTCTAATGTGATCAAAAAAAATATATACCAATACAACGACATGAATCTTTCTCTCAACCAGTATTAGGTAATGTTACAGTTAGATATTTATATGAACCTGGCGAACTTGAAGGTGGTAAAAAAAGAGCAACCGATCCTATCTGGAGCGTGACTACACATAAAATTTCTAGCGTGGTTAGATCCACTGGTAGACCTCCAATATACAGACTAGATTCTACAGCCCCTCAACGCGGATTTGTACGTGAACAATTGCAAACAATTCCTGAGAATACACAATTACCACCAAGCTCAATTTTGTAAACGTCCAGAGCCTCGACGTCGATTACACTCAAGACAGGTCAGCATTACATTTTCACGTATATGACCGAGATCACTATTAATTCTGTCTACGGTAAATTGTCTTGGATTCGAATACTGCCATGACATATTACAGTTGCAACTTGTGCAATGGTTATTTTGTAATTGTTTTAGTTTTATAATAAATTCAACATCAATATCAAAATCACGATTATTTTTTTTGTCACACTGTTTATAACCAGATAGTTTTTTTCTTATTACGTCATTATTAACAGTTTGATCATTATCTTCTATAAAATTCATAATAACCCTATGTAGTTGAGATATTCTCCTGACTTGAGATACGGCGAGATATACTAAATTTGACCACTCGATCCTATCATCTACAATCCAGATTTTAGTATCAGTTATAGTTAATCCCTGTGACGAGTGAATCGTTATAGCGTATCCTAACGTCCACGGCGATTTATTCATACTCAGTGCATTCTCAACGACATTAATATCGACTAAAATAATATCATTCAGTACAAGATTTTGTACTCGGATATTTTCAGCGTCTCCACCTGGTATTTCAACTTCAATATTCTGTCGTCGAGCATCTGCTGGGCGATAGCACAAAGGTACAGGTAACGTTGGAAACTTTTCTTTATGTAACGTAAATAATTTCTTTTGCAGTTCATCACGAACTATCCTTCTACTCGCGACTATCAAATCAGCAGGTCTCCATAAAATCCAAAAATCACTCATAGTTGTCTCTGGAATTACTTTACGCATTATCTCACATTGTATTTCATCTGGTTGTAGTCTGATTATTCTTTTAAATTCCTTCAGCGGTTCATCAATAGCCCTATGGTCATTATGTATTTCTTCATAATAATTTACGTTATTCTTTAGCCATTCATGTGGAGACTGTCCAACAAAGGGTGGTGGTTGACCATGATCGCCGCACATAATCACAGCAGTATTCTTTGTCAATAACCATTCAAGAAATGTCTTTAGTGTTTCTAACGACACCGTACATATCTCGTCCCATATAATATACTTAGGTATATATTTTTCACCCATTCGCTCAGGAGTCCACGTGTCTCCGCACCATCTAAAGCAACTATGATATGTACATGATTTTACTCCTCGTTCTTTTATTTCTCTAGCAAGTTTATGTGTAGGTGTCAAAACAATTATATCTGAACTATTATTCATAAATAAATTAATCGCACGAGTTGTTTTATCTGACCCTCCACACCCATTAAGATAAACAGTCTTATGTCTAGCCACAGGATCGTACACAGATGGTGCAGATGACTTTGATGTTTGATTATTATTTCTGTAATATGTCTCCACAATTTCAACATCTGCAGATTCAGAATAACTAAATATATTTTCTTGTTTTATTCTCCATGTTCCCCATTCACCATTACCGAGTTTTAATAAATCTTTATATTTTTTATGTACATAAAATGAATCCGTAGCGACTCTGACAGCGTGATGAGGAAATTTATTTATCATCGATAGTAGGTTTATCGAAACATAAGCTAACATCGAAGACCTTAAATGAGTAAATTGTGGTGAGTCGCCATCAAGGTAGCTCACAATGGTACCTAGTTTTGTTCCATCTGATAAATAAGCATTACATCGGTTTATAAATGTGTTTTCTCCGTTGTATCAGCGATTATAAAATCTAGTTCAGCATCGTCCATAATCAATCTTGTACACGCTCGTTTATAATCGTATGAACCACCTTGAGTAAATTTATCGATTATTTTTCTACCGAGATCCTTTGCAAATTTTTCATCATGCTCGTTCCTGCATTTATTTATTTTAATAATATAATCTTCATCAATATCAGGGAATTCTTTCCTGGTATCATCGATATTAAATCTATTCGGTTCTGGTAACCAAACTTGTTTCTGTGAACTATACGATATAATCGCTTCAGTTACTCTCAACGATATTAAAAATCCAGCATCAAGCATATACCGCAATAGTACTATCGGAACCCAACATTTTTCTGAAAAATGTCTTCCAAACCAAGCATAAGTAATCGGATGGAGACCCTCTCTAAACTCGAATGATTCTACGTGAGCAAATCCTGTTAGGTCAACATCTGGTAAATGTCCATTTATCGCAACCCTGGTCATGTCATGTGTAGGATGTCCGAATCTCTTAAAGTATTTAGAACATACTCCATATCCAAGAAAACTCCCAGGATAACATGCAGCCATATCAACTGAGATAACATCATTATAATCGTATTTGGTGTTCCATAATCCACCGTGACCATATTCTACACAGCTTTTCTTGACATCTTCAAGGAATTCTGATCGTGTCGTTTTCCATGAATTTTTCTCCTGAGCGAAATGGGCAGCAACCGATGGTACGGTAAAACAGTTATTCAGTAATTGTCCAACTATGACATCATCGGAGGTATATTTCAATGCAAGATGTTCCATTTCTTCATGAAGAAATTCTGTACGAGAAATATCACCGTTAGGCCATACAAACTGATCGTAATCGTATTTTGAACTTTGAAATAACCAAACAGACACAAGGTCACTTTTACTTATATTTCTGATAAAATCAAATATATCACCATCATAAAACTTAACTTTTCTATCTCGTGGAAATATCGTTACAGCATTAGTCCATGCATGTGCATTATGATCGACGATTGTTATAGGGTTTCCATTTTTTATATATTTTGGTTCGTACAATATCTCTCCGGTTAGCGTTTTTACTGTCATTGGAAATCTTAATAACTTTTCTAGTTCAGCAACATCCTTAATAGATGCACCAGTATCTTTAACCGTTTCTGCCCATGTATCTATTGTTTTACGTCTTAAATCTGTTAAGCCATTACCACGTATTGCATTTGTAAAATGTTCTGTAACTCGTTCAGCTACACAGTTTATTCTTGATATTTTCATCGGTTTGAGATCCGCAACATTAGGTTTATTATTTAGCGGAAATATTCCATACACAACTGCAGTTGCTGGATAACTTTGTATATAGTAAGGTTTATCAATACCAGTAAGTATTCCGGGCTTAGATTTATTACTCAAAAGAACAATATTACCCCCGGGCTGCACACGGACGGGATCGCGCTTATCACGAATAATCCAAATATCTTCTTCTGTATTTACAATAAATTTTATTAAAATAAAATATTTTGATTATCAAGGTGATTAATAATTACTTTTCCCCGTTTGTCATTCATCATATTAGTAACATTTCCAACTCTGAATGTTGACCATACATGAGCAGCACCATCGTCACGAAATTCCTTTTTTGCTTCACGAATACGTTCGGTTACATCCTCATCCATTAATGCCAGATCCTGCATCGAAGTACTAAATTTATATTCTGATAGTCCGTCAAGGTCAAATCTAGCAGGGGAAGGTTCAATAACGGATAATTCCTCCATATTATAATTAGGGCAAGTATATATTTAATTGAACATTAATCTTTTGTATATGATTGAAACACAAAACAAATGTGTTTGGCTCAAAATTGGATATACTTCTACTTGTAATAAATCATGCGTGAATGAATACTGTAGTTATCATATGCAATGTGTCAGAAATGGAAGTCTAGGACCAAAACTGTGTATTGTGTGTAGTGCTGGAGTGCGAGGAAAAACTCAATTGTGCGCGCAATGCGGTGGTAAAAAATACAGAGAGTTAAAACGATATTACGATAAAAAATATAACGCTGACTCTCCTATAAAAACCGAAGAAGATTACTTGGCTAGATTTTCAAAAAAAAAATAATGATTTAAACAAATAAATATTATATATAAATGGAACAAAATGAGTTTGTGTCACATCCAATCCTTACTAATTACGAAGCATCTCGAGAAGGTGTGATTAGAAACTGCAGATTGAAAAAACCAGTAGGTAGTGTTACCAATACTGGTTATCTTAGATTACTGTTAATGGCAAGAAAAAAAATTATTTATCTCATATATTTACCTACGAGTGTTTTTTTGGAATAATCAAGGATGGGTATGTG
The DNA here is from genome assembly GCA_016617855.1 of Megalonaias nervosa. Taxonomy (NCBI): domain Eukaryota; kingdom Metazoa; phylum Mollusca; class Bivalvia; order Unionida; family Unionidae; genus Megalonaias; species Megalonaias nervosa. Next base: position 8,120 of record JAECUM010095636.1, read on the forward strand.
GTGGATCACATCAACGGCAATAAGCTTGATAATTCGATTTCTAATTTACGAGTTACTACACAGAGTCAAAATTGTAAATCTGGAAACACAGAAAGGTGTAAATTATACAGAAAGAGAGCTATTAAATCTATAAATACAGAAACAGACCAAGAAATAACTTTCCCATCAATGAATGCGGCTGCCAAATATTTTGACATAGTACCACAATCGGTACAATACGTGGCAGAAAATATACAGAAATCTTCCTTTTCCAAAAGATTTACACAAAAAATAAATTTTCAATACGTTTAGTCTACCGTATTTTTAATGTTACCAAATGATTACTTGATACCTACTGAAACGTTAATTTTCCCAAGGGTTTTGTTTAGCCATAATTACAGTCACTGACTCTGTCAGGGGTTCACCTTCACCGTCGCTGCTATCAGCGTCATTATCATTTTTTACAGAATCAGATAGCATAATCTTTCTTAATTGCATTACACGATTATCCACAATCTTTTTTCTTTCGTACTCGTGAGACAGTTCGGATTTAATATTTTCGATAGAACGTGCAAGAGGTGCAAATAGCTTTACCTGATTGTCGTTTACCATAGCTAGTGATTCAAGTATGGATTGATAAATTAATTTTATAAATCTGTAGTTTGAAGATAGTGTATATTTATTATCAAATTTTCTCTGTTGCAGTAATTCAAAATCGCACATGATTTTCTGAGGGTCGAGATTATCAGATATTTTTATTCCGTTATGTTTTAGTTTTTTTAATAGCAGAAATAATATCATTAATGTTTTCTTGGTTCATTATATATATTTATTTTTATATTTAATATAAAAATAAACAAAAATATACAGCGCGGGGTGACATTCGGTCTACCATTCCATAGTTGTATCAGATAAACCTAATGAGGTTCCGAATCTTTGTTTAGACATTTACCTCCCAAGAGACCCCTAAATATCCGAAACCGAAACTTTAGAGGCTCAGAGGGGTTGTCTATACGTGTTATTAGTTTACCCCCGAAAGAATTCCTAAATATCCGTAACCGAAACTCTAGGAACTCAGAGGGTTGTTTATACACGTGTAGGTCTTATTTTAGTGACCAATCAGATTCTGTTTATTGCCTTACAAGAATTCCTAGATATCCGTAACCGAAACTCTAAGAACTCAAAGGCTGATTGGTCTTTGTGACCTGGAATCTCATTAGGTTTATTTTTAGTTTTGCGATTGTGTCTTTTGGAATGGCCCTTGTGTGGGGTACCCCTTTAGTGAAGTCACAAGGTCACGACCTCATATCACCCCCCGCTGTATATTTTTGATGAGATGATATGATGATGATGATGATGAAATGCCGTCTTCACGCCAGCACACCAACCCATAACGATCAACCAATGGGTTATTCACAAAAGTGAATCCACCACGTGTTGACGTAGTGGATTGGTGTACTCTGAAGACGGGGGTGGCTGGAGCCCCCAATAAATTATAAATCTTGGCATAAAATCGCCCCCCGCAGACAATTTGTCCTTCTTGGGTTTCGAACCATGACCCTCCGGATGAGAGTTTCTACGCGCTATCAACTGAGCTATCGGACCTTGTTATAAATACATATTGAAAAAGTTAGTATGTGTTTACCAATGTGTCAGTCATATCGTTATTCCTAAAAACTACAATATTCTTAACAAAAACCACATTTTTCTGTCTAAAATGAGATTTTATATTTCTAGTTTCCAAAATATATATAATTCTGTATAACACTGAGTCTATGCATGGGCCGTAACAGCGGATATTGATTTAGTTATATAGCGGTTCTTAAAATAACTTTACGCACAGCTGTTATGGAATAATCAATATGCAGCCAAAGTCTTCTAGATTTCATTGTACACGGATTTTATGTAAACAAAAGAATAAATATCCGGATATTTTGTTTTGTTATAAAAACGCATTATGATAACGTTCTATGAGCGTACATACAGGTTTATATTCAGTTCTTCGTTCCTCGTGTCCAGAATTCTATTATTTTGGTCTGTAAGTTTAAAGTGTGTTCTTGTCAGAAATGGATTATGAACTCGCAGGTACACGGGGTTAATTGGTTCAATTACAATTAACCACCCTGGTGGATCTTTAGGGCTAAATGAATATAGTATATACCCTTGCTGAGCTTGGCTAGATTTAGAAAGATCTACCTGATAGCTACCTTCAATAACATCACATACCAGATTGATTGCAATAACTGATGTTATGTTTACAATGCCTGGTGATATATGTCTACCGGCACCAAAGGGATTGTTATTGTGTTTTAGTGTAGCCGGTGGTGGGGCTATTTGTTTCCACGATTCAATTACTCCCGGATAATATTCTTCAATAAGATCACTTAATGATTTCTTCATTTCAGCGTTATTTAAATCTGGTATAACAAATGTTTGTAAATCTTTTTCTGTTATGTTATAATGATTAAGAAATAATTGCTTCAAATTTGGTCTTGTGTATCTTATTCTACTAATATCAGTCGCAACGTTTATAATACTTCGATTGGCGATGTATAAATCGAATAAGATACCATTCAAGTGTTTTATTGACTCGATTATTTGCTGCTTTACGTTATCGTTGTAATGTTGAGATAATGAAATAAGTAAATTTCTTAAATCATTAAACGTTTTATCGTATTCGGGTTTAAGAGTATCTAAAAAATTTTTAATAAATCTTACATCAACAATATCTCGTTGCTTCCCTTCTGGTGTAACGATAACATTAAATGCTGATCTAGATGTATAGGGAATTCTTTTACCGTAAAAATCGGTAAAGTAATATATATCGTCGTTTGGATCAAATTCAAATGCTATACGATGCCATGGATTTTTTCTTCGATATTCTGGATCTTTAATGAATTTTTCTTCAATCGTTTTAAATTCTTCTAGTTTTGGTTCTGAAACTCCATTATAAACAGGTGCGACTTCAGGCCATCCTAACACGGATCTAATCGAACTTTGATAAATATCTACGAGGTAATCAGGAGAATTTATTTCAATCGCCGCTGATAGTGTTGGTTCATGAACAGTAATCGCTATTTTAGATTCTTTCCCGGTGATAGATTTAATTCTGCGTTGGAACTCATCATTAATCTGTTCTATTTGATAACTGCCCGTTGAAATTCCAACAACTTGCCAATCAGGTGTTCCATCCGGTTTATTTTTATTCGCGAATACCAGTGAATTATTTGCTGGTTGTCCACCAAATGGTTTTGATCTGATATTAGGCCACTTATGATAAACTCGTAATTGCGCTAATGCTATTTCCTTTACTGGAATTGCAGACGGAAAATTAACGCTAAATTCAGGATTGGTTGAACTTAATGATATCATAGTAGTTTTTGACGGCGTTGTATTAGCTACGATCTGCTGTAATAGTTCGCGCGACTCTGACATTATTATTATCGTTATTATTTAATTCTCCATCTTTCCATCACTAGAGAACGCGTCGCGTTCCACTATGAACGCTTCATCGTAGGTTTTCATTATCGTTACGAACTCCTCATCAGATATTTTACCATCACTGAGATACGCTGAAATATACGAGCATAATTTAGTGTATGCGGTTGTTGCTGTGTGTAATTTCATTATATACTCGTTTAGTTTATCATTCGTACACGTAGATATTTTTTTAGAGACAATACTGAAAATACCTGCGCATGTTGTTGCCGTTGAAACTATAATCGTTACAACTGCAGGCGCTGTCATCGTTATTGTTGATAATAATAATCCAGTTCCAGCAATAACAGCAGAAACCGAGTATACCATTATATCAATAACGACCATACGACGACGATATTTTTTACCTTTATCGTGTAATCGTCGATGATATTTTTTAGTTTAGTTTGACACTCACATACTTGAGCGTATCTGTGACGTTGAACGTCGATAAATGATTCTTGATTCATTATACTTATTTAAGTAACTAATTCGGGAGTTTCGGCTATGAACTCAATACACCACCAATAAGTCGCTGCGGTTAACTTTTATCATTCGCTATTAGCATAAACGTTTCTTCAGTATCTTTATTTAACACTATAGACACAATTCCAGAAAAATCATCGGTTGAATGACGCCATGGAAATGTGGTAAATATACTGAATTTTGCACTACTAAATACAGATAATCTGTATACCCCAGTAACCTCTGCAGTGTGTTTAAAAGTGTTATTTTCCTGCGACCATGTTGCCTTTCCTGATGCGACTGTGTACACGATATTAATGATCTGTTTGTGAGGAATTTTAACGAGATTAGTTTTTTGAATAATGTTAGGAATACCACTAATGATATCGTTGAGTCTTGCGTTAATGTCAGCGAGATTAATAATAACAGTTGGTGGAGTTCCAAAAAAATCATTAATAGATCTGTGTACATTTCTACGAAAATTTAGAAATGTTTGTATGTGATTATTATATTCAGTTCTAAATGCAGTAATTCCATCATTGATAGTCGTTAATGAAGTCGTTATTGGAATTTCCTTATCGTCGACGCATTTCTTCGTTGCAGCGTCAAAATCTGTTTCTGGTGTTCTGAGATTATTAATACCATTATTATTCATGTCGAGAAATGCACGCATTATACCACCGCGCACTGACACGTACTTGGATTCTTGATCATCGACGTATTTTTTTGTTGCTGCGTCTGTATCTGCGATTGGATCTCCAAGATATGTAATTTTTCTTCCTGACATAATAATATCACCGGTAAATACATCGCCAGTTTTCTTAACATAATCGTTAACCGACTTACCGGAATCCTGTATTTTACCATGATCAGTGAAAGTAACGATATTATTAACAACCGCGTTGGGAATTCGTATAAGCATATTTGGTAGTTGTATGTTACTCGTTTTTAATCGTCCTTGTTTGTCCTGAAAAACGACGACTTCATTTTGATCCACACTTGTGATATTTAATAAATCATCGATTTCATTTCTGAGCTGATCATGAGTTGCATATTTAGATAAATCGATCTTCTGAGCTCTACCTGAGGATCTTCCATAAATATCTACCATTATATTTACTGATATCTGTTTAAGTATTATGACGTAGTGTAGTGAACGCGTGTACGACTTTATGAGGCGGTGCTGTTGATTTTGATACAGCATCAAGCATAGCGAGGGTTTCACGGCCGCATATTGGAGGATCAGTTATTTTGTGTGTCGGTAGCGTTGAATACCAGATTGGAGCAGTATTATTGCTAACGTAATGAAGAAATTCTTTTGGTGGTGCTAATCCATACGAATCGAAATAAATAATTCCACGTGGATCAATTGCATATGCGACCCAGTGCGTGTCTGGGCCAGAGTTTTTATCGAGATTAATGATACCGGTTTCATGTTGCATTGCAACGGTAGGTAATTGATCGCGCATAAAAACACCTCTGAAATTTTTTATTTTTAATTTTTTAGCAGCATTAAGTAAATCAAAATTGGACATGGGTGTTATTAGTAAACTGTCCCTGGTAATCTTAGACCCTTTCCGTACCAGTGTGGAGTCCCTGGCAATCTTAGACCCTTTCCGTACCAGTGTGGGGTCCCTGGTAATCTTAGACCCTTTCCTTTTTTTTTTTTGATTCCTTGTCCGGTTGCTTTCTTTAACGCCATTCCAGCAGCTGTTCCAACAGCACCTAGCGCAGCTGCCTTTGCAACAGCTGATGCTGCAGCTGCTATTAATGCTGGTATAGCTGCGAGAAGCGGAAATATACCACCCGTTTTAGCGATGTCTTTAATAACCGCTGCGGAAAGATCAAGTCGTACACCAGTCTTTAATCGCTTGGCTTTATTAAAGTGATTATACTGACGTTCAGTCAGCGATAGCTTATTCGGACCACCCGCGATTTGTTCTTTTTTAATGATATTTTTACCGCACGATTATTTTTTGATGATGATTGTAGCTTTTTAATCTGACCAGGAGTCAGACTCACACTAACGTGATGATATGACATTTATAATATTATGAGCGATCTAATTACATGTTTTCCACTGAAGCATTAATAACTCTCATTCGTCCACCAACACCTTCGAGTAACATAGATTTATCGCTGAGTATAACAGCAATTGCTCTGTAATTAACAATAACTCCTGTTACCACACGAGCTCGAAGATGAATATCTACAACAGATTGTCTGGTTAAATCTAAATGTTCTAGCGAAAAGTAATAAATCGGATACAGCGATGTAAAATCTAGCTGCGATATTTGTAAACCAGTATCAACATTTTGATCACGTCCCATGAACGACATAAGACGATGATATGCACGTGCTACATGATTATTTTCAAAATTTATCAATATATCCTCGGATGGTTCTTGGTGTCCATTTATCCTTAATGAAATCTCAGAAACACCGAGCTTATCAAATATCATATGACTATGTGTTTGATCGTTTACTCGTACAGCATTTTGAAACGCAATAAATATATGTCTTGGTGCAGAAACACCTTGCTGAGAAGCTATCTGCCATGTAAATAAACCATCAATTGCACTCTGAACAACATCTGTGGTCATTGTTAACCATGACAACGTTGATTTACCGCCTTGACTCATGAAAGATAACAACCTGTCTTCTTCAGATATCGATGGAGTCATCACTGGCATCCACAGGGAAAGTTTTGTTAGTTCTACTTTACCATCACCAACACCAACAGGTCGCCATATTGCATCATTATCATCACCTTTTCGTACTAGTACAACTGTATGTTTGGCTCCAAAAATAACCTTTCTGACATCTCTACAGAATCCAAAGATATGTGACAGTGGAATTGCACATGAAAATCTTCTATTTCCATCTTTCAACATCGATTTACGTGCTGCAAATCCTAAGTTGAAATTTGGATTAGAACCATGAACCACCGGCCACACATCAGCGTCAACGTTGTTGGCGAAGTTTCTTGGTCGTCTTATATTGTATTGATTGTTATCAGAGTGGTTAGAAGTATCTTTTGAGAACATCATTGATGGACCAGCTGATCTTGAATAATCGTCGCTGTATCTCGCAAGACCAAGTATTGTTGTGGCAACATCGACGTCTTTCTGAATTGATTCAATATTTTTCCCGTCAATCATGTACGTAGCGCTATCAAACAACGCCATAATACCATTATTAACAAAGCCGACACTAACATCAGCTCCATATGCTACTGGTGCTGCAGGAACAGCGTTATTTAAAATTTCACCTTCGACTTCAATAAATGCTTCAGCGGGTAAGAAATATCTACTTGTATCTTGAACCTGTAGTTCAATTCTTCCACGCTGATTTGGAATTCGGGCGTCATAAGAATAATATTGATAATCGCGCACAGACTCATCTTTGAGAACTGGTGCGTCTATGTCAAACGCGGTGTTAGAAATACGCTTGAACATCTTTATTATTATCGTCTTCGTCTAACATAAAGACCACTACCTGCTATCAGACTAGCGGTTATATTTTTTTCCTTTTCCGACATCGGGATATCAGCTAACTCCGCTAGTTTTTGATTAGCTGCTTGATTTATTATTTTACTTACACTTGCTGGCATCACTTCAGTGCTAAGTAATTTCACAGGTTGAGATCGGACCGGTCTGCGTATTAATCGTGATAGTCTATCTTTAATTGCTGAAAACGCTTTGCTAGCAAGATTACCAACAGCGCTTACACCTTTTTCACGAACAACATCAAGAGCTTTCATTCCTAGTTGCTTTGCAATCGGTATTGCTTTTGGGGCTATTCTTGTAAACAGACCCTGAACAACATCACCTAGTCCATCTCCGTAGGTTGCTCTGTATATCGGTAATCGAGAGTTTATTACCCTGACCATGGTAGGTCCACGTTGAGTACCATGCACGATCATTGTTATTATTAATTGTTTTTATCACTAATTACATACTTAATCACTATAATAATCGTCGGCGATTTCATTAATAAGAGACCGATATACATTAATATCCATGATGCCGCCACTAAATAATCGTTTGCAAATATCAGCTGTTTCATTAATGATTTCTTGGGAATTATTACCAGCTCGTTTTCCTCCGATGAGAATTTCTAATCGATCGACATCAGCAAGGACATTATTGGGGCAAGTAATAAGACCACTTCCTAGACCACTTCCAGTTGCGCCAGGATCTTGATATTCTTCTTCACGTATTGTTCTGACTGGTTGTTGTGATTCTTCTTCTTGTTGTTGTCGTTGTAGTAGTGGTTGTAGTCGTGGTATTGGTTGCAGTGGTGATGGGAATATGAGATGTGGTGATGATACTGGTGATAATTCATATTGTTGTGGTGATGGTTGTCTCCGCCGTCGAGATTTCTGCTTTTTTGATGATGTAACTGGTATTCCAACACTTTTTTCATTTCATTAACTTCATTAACAAAATCATCATATTCTTCTTTATATTTTTTACTGATTTGTGAAATATCCTTGTACTCCCGAAATACCCTAGCATTCCACTCGTTTTCTGGAGTGTTATAAAATTCTGGCTTTAGAAGATTACTCCGAATCTGATATCCCGCCGCAGCAACTTTAATAGGATCAGTTATAACTGCTTCATAGCCTTGTTTATTAAAATACCGAGTTTTTAATTCTGGTTTAGAGAGATCCTCGACAATATTTTTAACATCTTGAATTTCAGCACGTGTTTTATCGGCAGACTCTATAGCTTCCTTAATTTGGTTTGGTAATGCTCCAATAACCTTCTGTGTTGCAGTTGTAGCTTCAGCGGTTTTCTCTAACACAGGTTGAATACCTTTAGTGGTCTCAGTGATAGGTTTAAATAACTGTTTTGTATCCTCTTCAAATTCAACTTGAGATTCCTGACGCGATTGTAGTTGTTGCTTAACGGAATCACGAACGGGTAGATATTTTTTAATTGCCTCTAGTCGCTCTCGAGCTAATTTAGCTGAGTGTGGTTCTCCAATACTCATTCTTGATAATATCTATAATGGCTGTTTAATTTATAGCAGCAGAGATGGTGAAGGACATACGCGTAGTGACCAGATTGTGAAAAAATCTGGTCAATTAAAGAAGTTTTCATTATTAAGGCAAAAATGTTTTTTTTAAAACCCTCGTAGGAACCCTTAATTTTCAAAAATAAGGTCTCTACAAAGTTGTAGGGTTCACCCTCTCTGCTGCTCAAGCTCCAGTTTCCAAGCAACTTCCCTACGGGCATGTACAAAAATTGAGTTGGGGTTTGATAGTGTTCCGTTACTAATAGAAGCCAGTGTAGACAAATAAGGAATAACTACTGCTATTCAAACTTACCAGTTATATTTTAATTGTAATATTTGTAAGTATCCTGAATTAGCTGACGTTCAGGTCGATAGCCTAGTCTTGGGAAGTATGTTAGTTGTTTTGATGCATGTCGCCGTTTTTAGTTGAGTAGGCGTTAATTGTTAATGATATACTTTTGTGAGATGTTTAGAAATAAAAGGCACTCGTCATTAACGATGCACCGAAAATGTAAAACCCACACGCTGTGTTCATGAATTGTTGTTTAAATGATAACTAACAGAAGACAGATAAGTAAATTCTGCTTGGTAAACAATTAAATGGATAAAAATAAGTGTTCTCAATCTCAGACGTGGACTTGTTAAATATTTGTATGCGTGTCAGTGATTGTTGCCTATGTAAACTGTAACATGGATGTACGCACCTCTGTCAGAACACTATTTACACAAAAAATGTCAACATTTTTGGTAAGTCTACACTACAAAATCTTCGCTAGCCAAAGTTCCTATGTGTTAATCCTATCTACACCTTGACTGATCGTTCGGATAAATCAGAGCTTTGTTCTAGCGACATCTATTGCATTTCATGAGTTGCCTCCCTTAGTATGTAATGTCTACTAACCAATAGGGTGTAACATCGGTGAATTGTATGTCGGCCGAAAAGAATAGTGGAGAACTCGCCCCAAAGAGAACTCGCCTTGGGAGAACTCGCCGCCATGGAGAACTCTTCCGTTGGGGAACTCATCTCAAGTGTCAGGAGAAGTCGCCCCATGGTGGTCGGAGAAGTTGTCCCACTGCGTCCGGAGAAGTCGCCCTAAATATCATATTTACAAATTCTGAGATGTCGCCCCATGGTGCTTACCGCTTTATTTGATCTGCTCTTGAATTATTCAATTACCTGATTGAGATTATAATTCATCGTGATTAACGTTCGCACTGAAATTCAAATATACCCCTCCCACTTCTTTTTCCAATGCAAGTGTTTACTTAGGCCCTGCATATATCAGACTATTATTACCGCTCATCGCAGAATCTCTGTTTTGCTGTTGTTGACCCTGTTTATTACTGTCACCATTGAGAGTCATTATATCAGACTTGTTTGTCTGATAGTCACCAAAAATAATATAATAAAATCATTTGTGTGGTGTCTAAGATGGTAAGAAATTCATGCAGCCCTGTTTGTTACATCATATATCAGATTATGTTATAGGTTCCTAATTTCCCTGATAAGTTTCGTCTCCATCCATCAAGAACAGACCCTTCATTGTAACTGTTTGTTTAACTATTTATTTTGAATGAACCCCATTATTTTAATTGGATTTTAATCTTTGCCTCTTATTTTAGTAATATCTAAAATGTATCATCGACTACCCTTTTTAATAGAAATAAATTTGGGTTAGAATAATTGAAATACGTGGGGATTATCTTAAGGCTTCAACAACGTGGATCAGCACCCCACCCCCAGTCAAATATGTCCAATGCTTATTGAGGTGTAAAAACCGGAGAAAGCCCTAGATAACTTTTGTTAAGAATTACCCCCTTTACAATAAATTACAAAAACATGATCTTGAATTACTCGCGGAGGAAAGAGCACATTTACAGGCAGGGCCGGATTACCCATTAAGCACACTAAGTACGTGTTTAGGGCACAAGACCAACAGGGGCACCAGGAAAAATTCAAATGAACTGCTTATGATAAAACTGAATGAATTATATACGACCATTTCGAACGGCATGTACGAGTATTTTGATTAATTTTTATTAGCTGTTAATATATTTTTTTTTACTTCACATTTTTAGGGGGTTGGGGTGGACCATAATGTTTTCAGTACTTAGGGCCATGGAAGGTCTTAATTCGGCACTAATTACAGGGTACGAAAGAGTACATCAAACAGGCACATGTGTCCATAAGAATGAGAACACATGTCCAGGAGAATCATCAAAGCTGTTTACGACTTGATAGGTAATAAATGAATTGTATCAAATTCCTTTGAAGATGAAGCTTGTTCCCAAGCTAATTTTCTTGACACAATACTTTCCTTTCCTTTTATTAAGTTTAATGCATGCATATGCAAATACGTAAGTTGGCGCAAATTTTATCATAACAGGAATGAGCATTGCAGAACTATGTGTTAAATGTCTTTTGGAATTGAGACCACTTCATGAAACTATCATGTTTAACAAATGCAGAAAATGGACGCATAGAAAGTGTGTGTGTGTGTGTGTGTGTGTGTGTGTGTGTGTGTGTGTGAATTGGATTTTTAACGTAGCTTTTAAAAAGTTTTCAGTAATATCGCTACGTCTACAGTGTGGCAGTTTATATTGTCTAGCACTGGGGCATCATGCAAACATGTAACATCATGACCAACCTCCAGTCACATTATCCAGACACCAGGCAGACCAGTTCTAATACTAACCTCTTAATGCTGAGAGCTAAGCGAGACAGCTGTTAGTACTATTTTTATAAGCCTTTGGCACCCGCTAATACCATTTTTATAATTCTTTGGTATAACTTGGCCGGAGTTCGAACCCGCGATCTCCCGCATCCGAGGCGGACGCTCTAACCGCTTAGGCCACCGGAGCGATCCGCCTAGAAAACGTGACACAGGTAATCATTTTATATTGAATGGCGTGGATAGCATTTAATTGTCATGATATATTTCTTATAGTTACGGCTAGCATTCCGTGATTATCCACGTGTCAGACAATGATTGATGTTACTAATTGTCTAAACTGTAAGTTATCGTATTTTAAACATTTTGATCCTAGAGGAATCGGGCTATGGGATTGGAATACATTACTTTTTATAGAAAATTCAACGTAAAAGTCCACTTAATCGCAAGAGATACTAAGCAAACTAAACTGATTTTTTTAATATAAAAAAAATGAAAAAAAATTCAACATTTTATAAGTGTAATAAGTTAATAAGTTGAAGAGAAATGACAATGAATAGGCTGGATATAGTGTGTACACAATGTCTCCTTTATGGCAAATAAAAAAAAAATACTGCAAAATTTTAAACAGAAAATACACCGGGAATTTCTTGACAATCTCGCTTGAGCAGCAAGTTGACAAATCAATTAGCAGACGATAAAAGTCTTGGGCAACTTCTTGCAAAATTAGAAATTTGGATGAAGATGCAGTATTGTTCTAAGGTAAACATTTTTATCTTTACATTCATTTATTTGGATGATTCTAAAATATCAGTATTAAATAGGTTTTCCTGGGTTAAACATTCAAGGAGGTCATGGGGAAGGTCTTCATGTTGACAATTAGAAACCACATTTACAGATGCATTTATAATAGAAATGTGGGATATATTTATTCACTTTACGAATAATACTTACCTAAATTAAAAGACGACCGTTCTTACTTCATACAGATTATATATACTGGTTTATATATTGGCTTCTCTCTCTCTCTCTCTCTCTCTCTCTCTCTCTCTCTCTCTCTCTCTATATATATATATATATATATATATATATATATATATATATATATATATATATATATCCAGACAATCTAGGGCGAGTTCTCCAACCACCTTGTGGCGTCTTCTCCAGATATGCTGGGGCTAGATCTCCATGGGCGAGTGCTCCATGACCGGACTAAAATGGTGGAGGCATTTGACTTCAAAAGGATACTTTGTAAGTTTAACATCGAAAGTATGACTATATATCAGAGAGAGAGTAAATGTACCTTGCAAGTAAAAAAGAAAAAAAAAATATCCGAAGGCGGACCTTTGAGCTATTCCAGGTTTTATGGATTTATGTGTAGGTAGCCAGATTTAAAACTTGCAAACCGACAGAAACTTGTCTATGATACCAGCAGATGGTGCTTCAAGGGAAGTACTACATGGATATCTTAAGGAACTATCAGCAATCCATACAGCCAACAATGTACGAGACAGGCCAGAGATAATATTTTATATTGATACCATCGTGCAACAGTCATCAGCTTCTAAACCTGACAAATGATTTACAATATTTAATAGAAAAGTCCGCATGTGTGAGTTCTAAGAGTATCAAAAAACTATCTTTCTCTGTGACGTCTACAAGTGCAGAATTAAAGAGTGTCAGAAAAACAATTACGTTTTCAAAGAAGTCTTGTACTAAGTTCGAAGAAGTTATCTATGATACGAATTCTCTCTTCTACTCAGCCAGGTTCCTCTTCATATTATGTACATGATTTCGATGAGAATGATGTTGAGGACAGTCAAGACGGCTTACCTCTAACTGAGGATGAACCTTCCAACTGCTGTGTATGTTACAAGCATCAGCCACCTGCACTTAGGGGTTCCGTTAATCTTGTGATTAAAAATTCCCAAAGCTTGACACACCTTTCATGATGTTACCAAATTGCATTTAAAATTCAGACAATGTTAAATAAAAGATTTTTTAAAAATGTGTACTGATGTTTTTCATGGATTTCAACTTAACTGACATTAGTGTGTCACATGTCATGATTGGATCTTTTCTTATTTGAAGAAATATACAGCAAGTACAAGCATTAGCATTCCTTCTTATAGATACGTTGAATGTTATTTGTATATCTGCGTGATACCACACCTAAGTTAGGAAAATACAGCGTTAATATAGAGTTCTTCCCACGTGGTACGATAATCTGGGTCATCAGTTACGCGTTTCGATTGACAAATTCTTTATACGAATAGACAGAGGGATAGAAACTTTAGAATCTTTACATTTGAGCAATAACAATCGGTTTTCGTATGCACTGTACACAACATTAAGTAACACGATAATGCAGGGTTCTGTGCGATGAGGAATATATTGTTGTCATTTGTTGTCTATACTTTACTACACTAACTAACGTGTCCAAAGCAATGAAACATATCACTATGAAAAATGTATATTTAGGAAAAGGTGAAAGTACTTAAGTGCGTTGAAACCACCTTTTAATACAACAACCCTAGACACCGCTGACACATTATTTTTGTTAAAGACACGTTATGCAATAAACTGGATCTAAGGGATTACTTAGTCATGCCTTTGTATGCATACAATCCGCAGTTATTCAAGATGCAAAATTAAATTAAACTATACAGCAAGGAATCGAATAAACATTAATCACTTAGATTAACGGAGATACTTCAGAGTGTTGGAGATGTGAACTTTAACTTCGGATCTGCCATTCGGGTATTTTCCTTGCAATGTTGATTTGTTTTCTGGGTACATGGAGAATTCGCCCCATGTAGAACTGGTCTCAACGTATCTGGAGAAGTTGCCCAAGGGTGGTTGAAGAAGTCGCCCCAGATTGTCAGGATATATATATATATATATATATATATATATATATATATATATATATATATACCTCTTTTCTGCGCAAAGATACTTTATTCCTGTAAACATTCGATCACGCGCTCTAAATGCATCTGTAAATGTGATTTCTAACCGTCAACATAAAGATCCACCCCTTGAGCTTCTTGAACTTATGTTCCAGAAATGCCTATTTAATATTTATCTTTTCGAATCATCCAGATAAATATATTATTTAAAAGATAAAAAATGTTTAACTGAGAACAATACTGCATCTTAATCAAAGTTTCTAATTTTACAAGAAGTATTTCAGTTATTCAAGCTTGTTTCTATTAAACAAGGTATTCAGCTATATAATTTAGATTTTACTAAAATAAGAGGTAACGATTAAATTCCATTCAAAAAAAGGGGTTCGTTTAAAATGAATAGTCAAATAAATAGTTACAATGAAGGGTCCGTTTTTGAGGGATGCATAAAACATTTACGAGGGAAATTAGGAAACCATAAATTAATCTGATAAATGATGTAATAAATGTGACTGTTCTGAAATTTTTACCATCTTAGACACCACACAGATGAGTATGGTGACAGCTCTAAGCAGCATCAACAACAGCAAACTGCGATTCCGCCATGACCAGTAATAATGGTCAGACATATACAAGGCCTAAGTAAACACTTACTATAGAAAAGAGGGGGAGGATATTGTTGAATTTCAGTGTGACTGTTAATCACGATGAATTATAATCTCAATTAGGTAAGAGAATAATTGAAGAGGCGATATAATAAAGCTGTAGCCACCATGGGCGACATACCCAAATTATTCTTTATGATATTTGGGGCGACTTCTCTAGACGCAATTGGGCTACTTCTCCATCCACCATGGGTCGAATTTTCCTGACAGCTGGGATGTGTTCTCCATGGGGCAAGTTCTCCACTATTCGACTTTTTACTTGCTTGTTCGCTGATGTGCTGAGAGATATATCACCAACTTTCTATATCTGTGTGACTTAAGTCCTACTAAGTTTATCATGTATAATTCATTATTGAATGTGTCGATAGGTGGATATTAAGGAGAGGATTCTCTGTATTTGTATAATTGAAAATCTTTGCAGGAGACAATTTCATTAGCTGAAATTCATGCAGATAATAATATCTCGAATTACTGGTAGTGAATTGATTAGGGGAGACAACTTATCATGTGAATGTGTCCAATGGAGAAAGTAGTTGTGCCCCTTAAACGGCGTCTTAAACGACGAATACTTGAAGTTTGGTGTGACATCTGGAGAAACAATTATTTTCGCCCGAAGAAAGCGCGAAAGTTCATCAAACTGAAGTTTCAATGTAAGAAAATGTGTATTTAAAAAGCACATGCATTCAGTGACCACACATATATTTCTAGTATGGAATCGGTGTGATATCGATATAGGCAGATAATTATTCTCATCCAATGACCACACAATTTTTGTAAGCAAAAACGTGGAATATGAAGAGAAAATTGATTCGTTCAATGACCACTCACAAATTAATTAGAAAGAGGCGATATATTGCGAGAAAATTTTTCCAAAGTATCAATTGTTACGTCTAGGAAACTTAAGTAGAGCACAGTACAGTACAATGTTGCCAAAGCAAGCGAGTGGGAGCAAAGGTGATAAGAAGGCAAGTGGATGATGATCTATTACTGAGTTGTATACACACATCTTACAATCACTTTTTCAGTATTCTTTCTATTTACACCACACCTCACCTTTGAGGCTATGTTAGCCTATTGGTTTTTTTTTTGGGGGGGGGGGTTGCCTTATTTTGCCTGCATTTTATGTCACTTTGTGTTGGTGAATGAACTGTGCTTACACCGAGTGAGTAGAGTTCAACATTGTTTGTAATTCAACATTAGCAGCACAAATAGATTGGCTTCTAACCCAAGTCAAAGAAAACAACAAACAACCGACACTGGAAAGAAGCTGAACAGCTATTTTAAATTAACAGAAGAAGGAGAAGAAGGGGACGGCATAGATTATTAGTGCACCACCCCCAGGATGCCAAGAATTAAACTTTGGAGACATTTCAAACTGCCCACATAGACTGATATTTTGACAGTACTCCAAATTAAGAGATATAAATTAGAAAGCATAGAGGCACTACAGAATGGAGGTAGAGGGAGATTTATTCTCTACCCCCAAAAACAAAAGCCTTTATTACCTGTAGGAAGAACGGGAGTTAAGGGAATAGTAGCCAAGATAAGTGAGCCCCCTGCCCTCGGCCCCCTTCCCCCGATAATTAGAGAGATTGAACCAAAGCAGACTAATATTATTATCTACGGTTTGCCCATGGAAATATACACAGGAGAAATCGCGAGGAAAATTTAAGAGAAATTGCAGATCCAAGTAAGAAACCAACGGCTCACGACTATATGGGGGTTCCAAAATGTCAAGTCTGGAGTAAGAGTAATAACTGTGCTTAAAGAAGATGCCCCCAAAATACAGCCCATTGTTACGTCATGGCTTCCTCTTAAACCTTTTTATCGAGGATGTCAACAGCACCGTCGGTGCACGAGGTGCCACGCCTTCGGCCATGTGCCGAAGGACTGCAAAAATCCACTCATGAAGGAAAGCAAAGTCCCCACTCCCACCCCCAAGGTAGACATACTAGTAGAACACATATCCCCCAGTTGAGACATAGTAGAGGAAGAAGAGAGGGACCTTGTAGAAGTACATGGGACCTCTCTTTCAATGATGCAAAATACTGAAACAACAACAAAAGAGATAGAGATAGTAGAACTAGTACCTCACGTAGGGTCCCGTACAAGTAATGTAGTAAATGCAGAAGCAAAACCTTCTCAGGTATAAATACCAGATGTTATGAACACACCGGCTACAAATACTGACATGGGGAACATAGCTGAGGAGTTGCCTACAGTAATCACTCCGATAGCAGAAGGCACATATGAGATCCAAGCTGCTTGTGTCTCTGGTAGCTACGAAGGGAATAGCACGGACTGTGACACAAACCACCAAAAAGAGTTAGAGTGGGAACATTTCAAGGGAAGTAGTCCCCCCCACCACCACCACGAAGTACCACTCGCTCTCACACCACTAAAAGATGTAGAAAATAAATTGCTCCCGAATGAGGGGATGATTGAGGATTTACTTTGAATCATACCCATCACCTCCACTCATAAAGTTAAAGAGAGAAAGAGAAAGAAGTGTAATTTGATAAAGTCCAACCAAGTGGAAAACCAAAGCCGGGAAATAAGTAGGGTAAAAACGCCCCAAACCAAAATCCTCCCCAAAAGATAACAATCCTTAGTTGCAAAAAGAAAGGACCGAAAAAGACACGGAGAGTGGAGAGGAACCGAACAGAGAGACTGATGGCATGATGATGACGGAAACGGACGAAGACGCAACGAGGTAAGACGACAAAGGACAAAAGGACGGTACGATGATGACGGAAACGGATAACCCAAAAACGGACAGTGAGAACTCGGCAGGACGAACGGAAAATGGAGAAAGTGTAACCGAAATGACTGGTGAAACAAACGTGGATAAACAAATAAGAGACTCAACAGTAAAATCATGTTGGAGCATTTCTGAACAAGAGATCACGGTCGAGCAAGGCCGACTAGATATATAATTCCTTTTTAGGAAAAAAGAAATTTAAAAAAGACCCTGTATCTTAGATAGTAGACATTTAAACTTAATTGGAGGAAAATTGAGGAGAAAACTATGAGGATTGCAACATAAACTTTAATGGTCTAAGTGAAAAAAAGTAAACGCGATTAAGGAACACACCGAAGGATATGATATCATAATACTGCAGGAGACACATAATACAAAGGGAGAAATGAAGGCTCTGATAGAAGATAAGCTAAATGCAATAATATTGATAAACAATAATAAAACTAAAGGATTGATTTAAACATTAGGAACAAATAGAGGTGGGGGAAGTCTTTAAGGGAATTTTATACATATCAAAATTAAGAACTGACACATCCTAATTGCCTCCATACCCTCCCAATGTAATGCTAAAAAGTACAGTTTGTAGAAAAACTCACAGAACTTATTCAAAACTACACTATTTAAACATTTATTTTCGGGGGAAGATTTTGTCTGGGTTGAGAGGAAAATTGACAGGAAATCTGGGCTAACGGTCAAAGATATTATTTTAAAACAATGCTTTCGGAAAGTATCGGGCAAACAATTTGACTGATGGATACAGAAAACTCAGTCTTTTAAGAATTGGATGTACGCATGAATAAAAATATGGACGAGCTAGTAGGTTAGACAAATTCTTTGTCTCAGAATCAGGCATGCAATATATTGAGGGCTGTAATATATATACTACTAAGATTTCAGACAACATCATGGTTCATTTAGAAATGAAAATAAACGAGAGAGAGAGAGAGAGAGAGAGAGAGAGAGAGAGAGAGAGAGAGAGAGAGAGAGAGAGAGATGGGGACCTGGATTTTGGAAATTAAACAATAATATATTAAATTATGTGGACTACGTAGAAATGATAAGGGAAAAACTTATAAATTTTATGGGAAACGAACAAACAGATATAAGGAGAGAGTGGGAAACACTAAAACAGAATATTAGAAAAGAAATCAGGCAATATTGCAACATTAGGAAAGCAAAACTTATAAAGAAGAAAGTAGAGCTTCAGAAGTTGATTAAAGAAGATAAAATGGGAAATCAAAAGAAATCAAATGTAAAACGAGAGCTAGAACTTATCAATAAGGAAGGAAATCAGGGAAAAAAGAATAAGAGCGGGGAAATATAGAGATATATATTGTAACAACCAAAGGGGTTTCTTGACTGAGCGATGTCAAACGCTAGCGCTATTCCCGCTAGGAATCATAAGTTTCCTCCGATTCCAAAGACTCCTGTACAACTATTGTTGTAACCTGGAAAGTCCAACGTGTCTATTCTATAGATAATTTTACTCTAATTAATACAGGACCACAAATCTCACAACTTCCCAATTGTCTGTCAACGGTATAACTGCATGGTTTCTCTTCATTAACTTTCCGTAACGTACAGCCAGTATTTCACGCCGTAAAACTATGCAACTCAACCACCTAATACAGGGAACTGTTTTTACTATGCCACCTTAGGCCAGTCAAATCATGATTTTAAGACACATTTCGCCTGTAACTCTACACCATATTTACCATCATATCAACAATAAACGGCGACAGCCGACGGCCGAACAGTCCGATCTAGTTTATTCCATTGTAAAACCAACATATGTAGTAGCTTTGACTACATAATGCACACAATCGATAAATTATTGGAAAAAGATATGTTAATAATCAATTAAACCTGGAATAGAAAACTCCATTACCTTCCGAAAGAATATTTATTCAGGGAAACACAGAAGGGGGGTGAAATTTACCTAACCATACTACAAAAAGATTGCCAACAAAATCAATAGAATCCGAAAACTGACAGGTCAACCTGAATATGCATGGGAAGCGCTATACACGTACTGGCTTGGGTTTATCCTTAAAAAGAAACCAGACATATACAGAAACAATAGTTTAACAAGAGTAATAGAAGCAAAGGGGAAACATATGTATATTTGGCAAATAATATTAAAATATAGGGAAAATAAAAAATATATGTGAGGAAAAAAAGGCTCAAAACATCTGCATCATACAGGAGGAATATATAAAGAATACTATTATTACAATCGCGGAATAGTCAGGTGCAATGGGGGAGGGTATTTATTATCGTGTGCAGAGCGTGCTCAGCCATTTAACAGCGTCATCATCAGCAACATGCAGTGCCTGCAGTCCACCGGGGAACTTTGTCAGTGGACAGTTGTTCACAATGTGTGACATGGTCTGAAGAGCTCAAAAGCAACAGGAAGAGTTAGCGACCTGGCCTTATCGCACAAGGTTGACTGCTCAAAGACCCTGTCCCGTCCGAAAGCAGTTCAGTGTGGTCCACAGATAACATGGAAGGTTGAAGCCAGGAGGGCAGAGAGATGGCACAGCTACGAGGGAGCGGTTTACAACATCTGTTGAAGGCCAAATTAAAATCACTAAATGTACAGAGCATGTTACTCAAATATCTACATGACGTATGGCTTACAGTGGAAGCAGCTTTACTCAGACACATGATTAAACTCATGCCGAAGTGCCCCTTATGTAAGAAGGGAAGTTTTACAAAGAAACATGTGATTGTACTATGCCTGGGAAATGAAACCGAAAGGGCCGATATAAAGAAATTATTTGATACCAAACGGAGATATCATGATAATAATTTATTATACTTGAGAGGATATCGAATAAGGACATTGTGAACAAGACAATTGACTCCATTATCAATAATATGATGCAATGTGGCCAAGTGATCATTTTAGAAAAAAAAACAGCAGGCATGTTCATATATAGAAAACCCCTCAAATCGCCTTTCAGACCTATAGGAGATATGACCACTGTGAGAGATGGGATTCAGTACGCTGCCCTACATAGGGGCGGTTCCAGCCTGTGCGCAGGCTGGATGCTCCTCTCTCACGAATCTGAGTCCCCGTAGAGGCCTTTGAGGGAAAAATTTATAAAACACTTGTGATATCCCCCTTACCCTCTACCTAACTTGATTATAACAACTAATACTTTAATAATGCATTTCAAAATGGGGAACACTTACGTAGTTCACATAGAAATAACTTAGCACCTTAGATACAGAAAAGGATTACAGACGGGAAAGGAATCTGCGACCCTAAAAGTTCTAGGTGTGGATACCATAGGGCTACACCACATGGCGCAACGCGAAGTCAACATGCCTATTGGGAAGCCTGTGAAATCAAGGTGGCAGAATATAAGCTAACCAACATACAGACTAGGGGAGACAATAACGCTCTTTACTTATACATTTACCAAAATACCAACCGAGTAAGCAAGAGTGCATAACAATAACATAACCAACTCAACCCTTTTATATATATTTTTTTCTCTTTAGTCCTTTTTTGTGTCGATTTGGACATTACTAATAACAAACAGGTTAAGTCGAAGAAAGGGCTAGTAAAGATGAATAATGCAGGCCCTTGTGAGACGAGACCTGTAAACGGGAGAGACAAGAAAATACAAATAGCATACACAAAACATCAGAGAAAAAAACACAGAAGATTCGTTTTCTTTTATATGTTTTCAATTTCCTTTTTTTTGGGGGGGGGGGACTAGTACACAATAAATGTCACTCAAAGACGATCTGCAAAATTTACCTTTTTTCCGGAAACAAGCTAACATAAGAGGGAAGAATAAAAATGTAATTTTACTGCCTCCTGATTATTCGTAAATGTGTTTACCTATATAAAAACCAAAAGACAAGTAACGAAATAAATAATTTGATATTAATTCTGTCCTAACATAAACTTCTTGCATACACACAATATAGCACGAACCACATAGCACACGCAGGACAGTTGGGCGACCTTCTGGCAAACAGGTCACAAGAGACGCGGGGAAGAAAACCAGCCCTATACATCTGTATTTCGTAGGGAGTACGTACTCCTTAATCTCATGGCAAATTGGGAATGTTGGGGAACCAAACCGGGAACCACGACTATTACTAACTGTAGGAAGCTCAACCCCAAATTCTAAAACGATATTTAAATATTTTGTTGCGTCAGAATCCTTTTTGATTTGTTACGGAAATACAACACTACATACCTTAGGTAGACACACTAACATACAAAAGCCTTTCTTTTTTCGGACACAGTGTGTGTGTGTGTGTGGGGGGGGATCCTCAAAGGCTACCAGTTTATATAGCTGGGAACTTGCGAGAGGTCCATATATAAAGTAGAGAACTTAAAATTAGATAACAGGACAAGGCAACCCACCAAACATTCAAGTTCTCAAAATATAAATTGATTTAAATAAAATAAAATATGATAATCAAACAAAGAAAGAGAATTAAAAATAACTTACAGTGTATGAATTCCTAGCATGTAATCCTATAATACTAAAGTGTTCTATCAAGTTCTCACTAATCCGGAAACTGTTCTAAGATAATCCGAACTTGGCTTGTATAGTGCTTGTGTGTCACAGTGAAAACATTACTGAATTCAACAGAGTTATTAATCCAGATGTTTCTGCTTTAATGTAATATCATGAGTGTAGATTATCATTGAGTTCCTGGAACGTTTCGCATAATCCGATAGAAATTAGATATTCAAATACTTGAATAACAATCACATGATTCCAAAAGTACTGACTGTTTAAATCACTGCGACCTTGTGAAATAATTCTACAAATGTTCTTTACGATAGCACTAACCATTGAATTTAGACAACATAAAATATAATTTCATAATCTAAACGACATAAATAAAAATTATATTGTAAGTTCCAAAAGAAGACACATAATAATGTAACACAATATTACTCTTTTAGCACTATGACGGCTATTTAGAGTCACGTGACCTCCATTATCACGTCACGTCGTCATAGCCTTACTCCTCTGATGCGTATTATTTGCAGTTTTTTCAAAGCGACTTTATGATTCTCGAGTACAGATGTTTTATTCACAAATTTGGCAAATAATTATGGATCTCGGATCTCGGATGAATATGTGAAGGGAGCAAATTTTCTGCTGATGTCAGGACTTCGTTTTTCTCAGAGAATGTTGTTATACCACTGACTCGAATGAGTCGGTATCTTCATATGAAAACGTTAGGCTTTAACCTGATATGTTCATTTTCCCAGGTGTTTGCAAATTTAAATTGACCTGATAGGTTTATATTCACCAGGTGTTTGGAAATTTAAATTGATCTGTTATGTTCATATTCACCAGTCTTGTTTTGGAATTTTAATTGACATGGTATGTTCATATTCACCAGTTTTGGGGAAATTCAAATTGACCTGAGTAGTGATAGGGGATATGATAGCCCCACGCATGCCTCTATGTCGATTTTTTTTTGGGGGGGGGGTTGTACTATGGCCCCAAGAATTATAGCCCACTTAGACCTCTATGTTAATTTTAGGGTGTTGTACTATAGACCCAAATGGCACAGCATGGGACGATATGGCCCCAAGATTGATTATGGGTCAATAGGAATGGAACAGGTGGGATGACGTCACGGTACTGGACACTTGCAACAATGCAGCAAGGGGCTGACCTAAATACGCGAGACTACTCTATGGAGTGACAAATACAGTAGAGACAGAGACATATATAACACATAGATAACACATATACGGCAAAGTGAGAATAAATATCTTTTCGAGGCAAATGAGTGGCCCTGAAAAGGGCCTTTGGGTTCTTCTTCTTCTATGTTCTCCAGTTCTTGAACCAGCTCCTTATTTTCCCAATTATTCCTTTCTTCTTTTCATTCTCTGGCATCCAGTCAGGATGTCCCATAGATCTAAATTTCTCTTGCACTTTTATCCAGTTCGTATTTAGTCTGTCAAACTCTTCTTTCTTCTTTCTGTTTGCTTTCTCCTTCCTCTCTTTTGCCCAGGTCTCTTTAATCTTCTTTACCTCTTCCTCCAGTACCTTTTTAATAATGTCTTCTCCTTTCTTTAATTGCTCTAAGCCTTTTTTTTTTACAAAAGGCCACTCGGTTCAATGGAATACGCCTTCCAAAACACATCTCACTTCAATGACAATATCAAAAACCTCCTTCAAGGTTCCCACTCTGACATATTTAGGAACGTTGAAGCCTCTCAACTTATCTGCATCCACCAGTATTATCCCTTGCAAATGATAACTGGCTGCTTTCAGTCTGGTCACAAAGTCTAGGCTGCCTGGGAACCTCCATTCCTTTTCAAGCCTATCCAGCGCGTAGGCTCCATCCATTATCCAGTACCAACTGTCTCGTAATTGGCTAAATAGATCCATGTTGTATTCAGTGTAGAATGACGCGAATGACGAACTCTATGCTTTTATATACTTCAAGCACGGACGTGAAGGAAAGCATCTCTTACACTCACTTCACGTATTATATACTAACCACACAGAAGGGAAGAGAAGAAAACACACACCATATCTACTATGCACACAAACGGACTCGAACGCATAAAACACACACTCTACTATCCACACAAACGGACGCGAACGCATAAAGGAAACATTCAACTATCCACACAAACAAACGCGAAGGCATAAACACACCATATATACTATCCACACAAACGGACGCGAAGGCATAAAATACACCATATCTACTATCCACACAAACGGACGGGAATGCAAAGCACACACACACACACACACACACACACACACACTCATCAGTAAAGGAGATAGTGTTTATAGTCACACTACTCTACATTCACACAAACTGGCAACTTGAATAGTGTCTCTTTTCTAGAGATTTGGTTAACCCTGATAAGGGCTGTTTTTTGAACTTCAGATGCACCTAGTTAATGGTGGCACCTCCCTGGTCTGGCTCCACACACGCAACGTCTGCTCTAATCCTGCTCCCAATTGATGTTTGTGGTTGGGAGCGCAGACGGGGCTTGAGTGGCTTCACTCTCCCAGTCTTCACTTTCAGGGATAGTGAAGACTTCCCTCTGTCTTCTTCTATTTTGTAGCCGGGGATGATGTACTGGTGGTTGTTGTAGCTACCGTTGTTGTGGAGTTGGTGCTGCTACTGATTGTGGAGGTGTCCTCACCTCAGGCTTCACCTCACACTTAGGTCTTAACATGAGGTGAGGCAGGATCCCTCTTTTCTTTTCCTTCTCCTCTTCTTTATTCTTTTTTCCTCCTCTTCCTCAAGTTTGGTACTTTCTGCAATCGCCTCAATAGCCAGCTCGTCCAGGAGGCGTCTGGCATATTCTAGGAGCATTTGATGTTCCAACAGTTTTGCGATTCTACTATTCATTTTCAATGTTAACTGGTCAACGTTGGTAGCCAGACTGACGAACGTTCCGCTTTATATACTTGAAGCACGAACGTGAATGAAAACATCCCCTGACTCCAAAACTTACCATCACATTAAACGCGCAGACCTAAAAGAAACACTCACGTTAACTTTTTGACTTACAAACACAGACATACACTATCAGACAAGACAGAGAAACGAAGTGCTTATCGACACACTTCTATTTTTAAAACATAAAAACACACAAATTTTTGGCAATTGAATTAGTATGTCTTTTCGAGAGTGTTGAGGTAGCCCTGAAAAGGGCTGTTTTTGTTGACGGGGAGTGATGGTAATCTTTTTACTGTCTAAGATTGCATCCCCGTCTGGCAGCAAGCTTTCCTATACGATACAGACTGCTTCTGCGGAAAGGGAAGGAGAACTCTTTGGTGTCCACACGACTGTCAACAAAACCTCTGTCTGGATCCTGCTGCTGTTGCTGCTGTTGCTGCTGCTGCTGTTCTCTCTGCTTCTGAAGTCTGTACTTCTCTGTCCATTCTTCTTGTTCATTCTTGATTTCCTCTCTGAAGACCTCTTCTACCAGGTCTTGGGCTATTGATAGCATCCTGACATTCTCTATTTCATCAGGCTTCTGTATTAGGTTTAGCCTGATGCGATGTAAATTGACATAAGCTTCGTTGAGCTTAGCTAGTCTGGAAGGCATGTTCATAGGTAAATGAGTCAATCATGGATGGCCAGACTACGAACGAACGAAAAAAAGATTTAAGTCGCATATGCTAGTGATAGCTTTCGCGACTGGTTAATTCTCGATATGTCGAGATATTTGATTGGTCGGGGGTTGTAGGAATGGTGCCGCCACACCCGGCTTTAATGTGCGATGTTCGCACTGTTTAGTTGCTGCGGCGAGGCAAAGGAGGAGAAGGACCCAGGAAGTGTGCTCCACTGCAGCCGGGGACGTCGTGTACGCTCTAGAAACTCCAGGCCGGACACTTATTATCAAATTCAGTCCAGTTGTGCTAATGGACAAATCCTATTACCAATACTGTGTTAGCCACCTGTGCAATGTAATCAAATTCATAGAGTGCAAACATGTTCCTATCTCCTAACTGTCTAGCATTAACTTAGTACATTAGCGTACATAAAATAATTCCCCATCAAATTTAATTTAATTGTCTTTCTCAAAGTGACAAAAAAAATTTGTAATTAATTGTTTTTAAAGTCAATATTAGATGTTTGGTAGTTATTACATTTGTTCGGTGGTCGCCAAAAGTAATCATATTAGGTGGTTTGGTTTCATCAAGTAGGGATTCCAAGACAAAGTGGAATCCCTTTAAAAAAAGGCAAATTATGGCAATATGAGCCCTTAAAATGGCTGTTACGTTGGCAGCCAGAAGGTTTTCCGGCGTTGTTCTTCTTTACATATCATCGCCGCTGTACGTGGCTCGTCATAGGTACCCTCTGGAATTGCCATAAATCCATGGAGTGTTCCTAAGTAAATGGCGGCATCGATGAGGGTGGTAAGCGGGATCTTGCAGAACGATGAATTGTAGCAGTCAGAGAGTATACCCTGCCCAAAGTGCCATTGTTGTGGTCGGGGTTTTTGGATTTTAAGGCCCTCCATGCCACATATCTCACTGCACACGCAAAGTTGTAGGCTTTCCTTTCGCTGTGCATGGTTTCCTCTATTCCTAGATTTTTGTATCGCTCCACAAGTTCGTTTAGCTTTATTAACCCCTCTTCGTCCATTTCGCACTCGCTCTCTGAGTCTTGCGTATATACCTCAGTTTCTGTGATATCATCTTGTTCAGGAGCTGAGGTTTTCGAAATGGTGAAGTCCGTTTGGGTGTCCACATCCGTTCTGTGTTTCTGCCGAGTCTGTGCGTTTTGTGTAAATAGTAGCTCTTGGGGTGCTTCTAACGGCTCTGGGGTTCCCGGTTCCTGTTTAGTTTTGTAGCTGGAATGTTTGAGTGGTTGACTTCCCTGGCTTGGGCCGCTTTGCTCCTCGGATTTTGATTCCTCTTGCTACGTTTCTTCACAAGTCCATAGTGCCCTAGTTCTTCGTTATTTAAGTCCGCTCCTGTGCTACTATCCCAGACTAAGAGAAGTGTAGTTCTCTTTGCTCCAGCCTGTAAGCTCTAATTTGTCGCTTGACATTTACCAAGAGCCTTAATGGCCCTCAGTGCTGGAGCGGGAATGACTGCAATCGCTGGTAGCCAATTTGGCGTCATGCTGTTTCTTTGTTTTGCAGTACTTGGCTCCATCAGTGCGTCTTGTTCTGTGCGGCTGCCTCCGCGTGACTCAATGAATGATGGCCAGACTGGAGACCGACCCGCTTTATATGGTACAAACGCGGACGCGATAGAAACCATCCCTACTGGGTTTTGGTTGGGTCGGAACGTTATGATAGCTCATGTCATGGTGAGGGATAGAGAGAAGTCAAAGAGCATATATTCGCAGTGATTTTTTTGAAAACAAACGACAGACACGTTTCTTTCCAAAACACAATATTTCTTATTCAACAAACCACTAACAAGTAACAATAACATCAAACAAATTATTTTTGAATCGTGTCGTCAGAGCATTTCTTCTCATCAAGTCGATGATGTCGTCTTCCAAAGAGGGTAATCCATACGAATTAAAATACTCCACACAATCCTCTTTTGGGAAGTAGACAGACACCCAGTGGGTTCCTGGAAGATGACTGTCGTCCGTGTTGATGACATAAGCTTGATGGTCTTGAGGTTTGCGATGAGGTAGTTCATCTTTAGCACACACGACAGGATTCCAAGAAGCAGTGTACGAACTTTTGTTCAAAAGGTAATAAAGTTCCCAGGTATCCATTTTTTGTTTACTTGGTTTTTTTCACAGGTAATGATAAGTCATTAATTCAATTCTGACTTTTTGCTTGAAAATCTCTGTCAAGTAACCGTTTCTTCGCCATGTCTCCCAACTCTGAGCTAAGAGAGCTTCGATGCGATAGATCTCAATGGAGGACAGGAATGATCACGCAAGCCTTTATACCACTCATGCAACACTGCTTATTCCGAGATCAAATTCAATGGGAGCAGAATCCGTCAAAGAGGAGACGGGATGAAATTCGACGCATTGGGATTCTTACATCGTCATCATGGTGGGTGGCATGGCACACAGATCCAGTTCCGACTTGGAACAATGAACTAACAAGCTTTACATTTATCAGTTGAGTAATATATACAGGATCTTTCTTATCTGGGCTTAGAGCCTGGGTGCAAAATTCTTGTAGGGAATTAG
>JAECUM010095637.1:0-89106 GCA_016617855.1 Megalonaias nervosa
TGTGTGTGTGTGTGTGTGTGTGTGTGTGTGTGTGTGATTTGGATTTTTAACGTAGCTTTAACAATATTTAGGAATGTTTCATAACATACTTGTAATATTAACACTCTGCCGATATTAATTGTGTTACTTTTAATTTTAGTAAGATAAAAAGTTTATGTTGAGATTTCCTTGTCCAATCAGATCCCAGACTCTAATGATAGATAGGTTAAGAGAGAGAGAGAGAGAGAGAGAGAGAGAGAGAGAGAGAGAGCTCCTTTAATAGATGGATAGATTGATAGGTAAAATATATTACTGATATATATATATATATATATATATATATATATATATATATATATATATATATATATATCGTTTGATTGATTAAGCAGTCAGATCGACCAATAAATAGACAGAGAGATATGCAGACAGATGTTACGAATCTTAAACTCGCAACGGCGGATCAAACATTTCACACAAATGATCTTCAGGTTTTACAGATCTTGACAAGAAAACTACACAGCACAGTTATTGGGTTTTAGTAATAATAGCCAATACATATGAGTCAGTTAAAGGTCACTTGTCATTCAAAGATTCTGTTGTTTCCTGTTACTAAGGTAACTGTGCATTCACGTGTAAGTGAAGCCCATTGAAATACAGCTGCACTTCCACTTCATTTTGTTTGGTTATGCACACATAAAAATTGCATTGTTGTCGCTGTGAATATATGTTTACATTCTGCTAAATTCAACCTTTATGTGATACAGCCAAAAAATAGGCCGGTATTCCCTCCATTTACATACACCTTGATCATATGGCACCTTCTTTATGTGTAAGCTGTGATCCACGGCAAGGAAGAATGACTAAAGTGGGTTTTACTTTATGTATCCCGCTTCTGACACCACAAATTTCTCAAAACTGTTAGTTGACCAACAGTTGTGTAAACATTCAGTGGGAGCAAACACACCATTTCAGTGGTAGGGTGTTTTTCCCACGTGACATTCAAGACATCATTATCTATTTAAAGAACGGAAAGAGAACATGGAAAACTTCTGTAAATATTGTGATAGTATTCTTTCAAATCACACATAGTTCTTGCCATTTGTTAAAAACTATACCAAATTCATTGAGATTGCCTATGCTAAAGATTAATACAGTTTCATTTCTTATCGATTACAGTATTGATCTCAACTCTTTTTGATGTCCGTATCTTTCTATAGAGGGCACATGGTTAGGTTAGTTGCTAATTGTGTGGAGTATTCCTTGTCAAAATGAAGCAACGATTTTTTTTTTGTTGCGTATTATATCAGTCAACCAATAAAACAGGGGAAAAACGAAAAATGCAGAGCACACATTTTTCAATATTTTCATTCCTCTGTCTTCTCATGCATTGATTTATTTATGAACCAACTACCTGTCTATTTTTATGTTTATGAACTATATGCAGAGAGAGAGAGAGAGAGAGAGAGAGAGAGAGAGAGAGAGAGAGAGCAGTTAACTGGTTGTGAAGCTCGCACAGTCATCGGTAGAAAGATCCCCTCTACCACTCCACCTTACTGGTTGCAGCCATATTGTTCCCAGCGCCATTCGTAATTTGAGCGAGGGCTGGATGGATCCACAAGTCTGAGGTGCATTTCTACTCGCGAGCTAACCTTTAGACTGATTTATCATACTAACAACTTACCTCCTCCCAAAATAAAATTATAAGTACCAATCCTTCCATCCATCTATGTCTGTCTGTCTGTCTGTCTGTGTATGTATGTATGTATGTATGTATGTATGTATGTATGTATGTATGTGCTACTGATAAGCTTTAGTTCCTTGGAACATAAGATATAGAGTTTCCGTCGCTAGGTTAGCCACCGTTAATACCGACATTGAAGTGACGTCATCAGCCTAATTGAATAAATCGAATGAGGTTGATGAGTGAAAATAAGCATCAATTTGTACTAAACTAAGTTCAGTCGATAATCTAATGATGGAGCAAATATAAATTCCTACGTCATCAAGTTTGCGACGTCTCCAACAATACTATTTTTGCCTTATTTATGTTAGGAGAATTTATTTCGCATGTTAAAAGATTGTCAGTGTGTTCACAGTTTAAAATTAATAAGCAGCGTGCCTTCGAAAGGCATAAGTTTTCGTTTATCTCAAAATATATTATAATAAATTCAAAGCAAGCTACAATAATAAATAAAACAAAATTTACTGAATTGTTACGAAGCATCTAAATCGTGATTATGTCCTTGTCGACAATAACGGTTCCAAAAAGCATTTAAATAATTTACAGAATATGCGTAGTTTGATGATAAATGTCTATCTAGTAGTAGAGGCGGTGGTAGTGGTGGCAGTACTATTACTGCTATTATAAATAATATTTATAGTTCGTCAGCTTTTTATCCTAATCTTAATATGGGTTGTTATGCATTGCATTGAATAGAGGTGAGAGGTCATCCGCTTTCGATCTTAGTTTTATATGGGTTGTTATGCATTGCATTGAATGGAGGTGAGAGGTCATCTGCTTTCGATCTTAGTTTTATATGGGTTGTTATGTATTGAATAGAGCTTATAGGCTGTCGGTACAGACATTTATAGCTACGTCATTTGCCTGATACGAGGTGATGTTGACAAGAACTGACGATAAGGAGTTTATAACAAATTGAATTTAGAATGCCTTAATCAAATGTAAATACATATATCAGCGAGTTTGCAACTTTTTCTTATAATACTTTAGTTGAAAATTTACATAGAAATAAACGTAATTCCCTTGTTTAAAAGGTTGCCATTAAGTACCCAGAGCAAAGAACTTGAAAATTAGAAAACATTGCCCTTTCGAAAAGCAAATCGTATCATGTACCTTGATATATTTTCATTTACCTTGATATATGTTTTTCTATAAAGAAAACTCAAAAAGTTACATCAGTAAATTTGAAAACTAGCTGGATTGTTACGAGGGACGTAAAATCATCGTTATATATCATTCTCCTTGAAGAAGCTATTCTCGCGATCTCACACACAACCTACAGAATGTATCATCCCGGAGACACAATCAACGTGACACAACCTACAGAATGTACCATCCCGGAGACACAATCAACGTGACACAACCTATAAGAATTGTATCGTCCCGGAGACACAATCAATGTGACACAACCTACAGAATGTATCATCCCGGAGACACAATCAACGTGACACAACCTACAGAATGTATCATCCCGGAGACACAATCAAAGTAATTTGCTTGAAAAATCTGTCTATATAAACAAACAAGTAGCGTAGCAAGAATTATGCCCCCCCCCTCTGCCCAGCAAAACTTAACTTTGTGGTCCCTCCACATACCGTTTCGCATGTTGCATGGCCACAGGGCTTTTCCCTCCCTTCTCCACCCACCCCACCTCGTCCAGTTGAGGGGGTTGCTTGCAACGCCACTGAAACAAACCTTTGTTCCTCTCTATTATTGCAAAAAATGTCCGTTTTTTGATGAAATCTCTCAACATTTTTGGGGGGCAAAGTAATTTGCTTGAGATATCTACCTATCCCTCTTATTGAGATATCTACCTAACCCTCTTATTGAGATATCTACCTATCCCTCTTATTGAGATGTCTGCCTATTCCTCTTATTGAGATGTCTACCTATTCCTCTTACTGAGATATCTACCTATTCCTCTTATTGAGATGTCTACCTATTCCTCTTATTGAGATATCTACCTATCCCTCTTATTGAGATGTCTACCTATTCCTCTTATTGAGATGTCTACCTATTCCTCTTATTGAGATATCTACCTATCCCTCTTATTGAGATGTCTACCTATTCCTCTTATTGAGATGTCTACCTATTTCTCTTATTGAGATGTCTACCTATTCCTCATATTGAGATATCTATTTATCCCTCTTATTGAGATGTCTACCTATTCCTCTTATTGAGATGTCTACCTATTTATCTTATTGAGATGTCTACCTATCCCTCTTATTGAGATATCTACCTATTCCTCTTATTGAGATGTCTACCTATTCCTCTTACTGAAATATCTATCTATCCCTCTTACTGAGAAGATTTTTCTCTTTTGATGAAATATGTCGTTGATCCATGACTCATCCTGCTATGATGTTCCAGCTGATAAGGTCATGGATATTTTAAAAGGTTTGCTCTTTATATTGAAACTGGCTTTTGAAAGGAATGCTACATATTTGTCCATTATCTTTGTTTTTATGACTTTTTTCGACGCATAGACATATTAGCCTCAACATAGCCATGATTTTGCTGGTGTGCCATTAAACCTAATACATAGATACATACTAGATTGTTGGAATATTTGATAGAATTCAAGTCTCTGGGTTAGATATGGTAAAGGTTGGAAGCTGTTAGCACAGTCGTTTGCAGTGACGTCATCAGCCAGATTAAATAATCTGTAACGAATTGAATTTAGTCGATACTCTAATAATGGAATTCCGTAACCTTATGTAAATTCATACATTATTAAGTTTGCGACGTTTCCAACAATACTGTTGTGGTAGATTTACGTAAGCATAACTTATTTCTCTTGTGAAAAGGCTGTCAATGTGTACAAAAAATTTGAAACTGAATGAGCAGTGTACGATAGGAAGTGGAATCGTTTCATTCACCACAAAACATATCTTTGTAATAACTTCAAAGCGAGCTACAGCAATAATGTGAAAACTTGTTGAATTGTTAGGAAGCATATAACTCGTGTTTTGTCACTGTTCCTGACAAAACAACCCCAATTACAACAGATACGCATCTTACAGGGTATTCATTGCAAGGGGGGAATATTCTGCTAAACTTGTAATTCCATACAGTGTGTGTGTGTGTGTGTGTGTGTGTCCACCTAGCTAGATAGCTACCTACATATCGTATTAAGTATCTATCTGCCTATCTATTCATTTTTCTATAAACCAGTGTGTCTGTATTTCGATCGACTGACCACTAGGTTGGTAGATGGTATACTGGTTATCAGGTAGGTCTATTGGTACTTCAAACGGTCGGGTTGTATTGAAAAAAAAGTATATATTTATGTAAAGTAGACAATTTAATAGGTAGGAAGGAAGATATGTGGGTAGATAGGTATGGTAAGTATGAAGTAGATAGAAGACTTGTATTCGTATATTGACAGGCATTTTTAAGTAGATGTTCTGCAAAACCGTCTATTGTATAATGATTATAACGTAGGGCTTGATGCACCTGATCAAACGTTTGAACTTTTTTTTTTTTATATTAAGCAAGCCATGCGCAGAAGAATAAGTCCAAGTGATTTACCTTGTCATGTTGAGTGTACGTATAAAATTGATCGACATATAGGTCTTACAATCACCTGCTTATAGAACACTTTCCATATCAATAATAGCCTGTATAATTGCCAAACCACGTCACGCAATGCGAGCTTTAAACGGCAATTTGATTAATTATCGGGCATTAGCTTTAATTACACAACAGCAGGGGAGTTTTACTTTGCAACGTGATGCAAATTTCGTTTCTCGGGATGCTTGAAAACAACCATAGTAACATGGACGAAGGAAGTCAATGGATTTTTTTTGATTTTTTTTTTTTTTTTTGTGGTCTACGATGTGGTGTCTCTCGTAAAATGATTGCCGCGAAGGAAAACTGTATTTGAGATGTAACTCCTGTTGACGATTTTATCGATAGTACAGTGTTGAAGGTAGGCAAACGTGTTTTCCTATTGTTGTTTTGGTGTTAAGAAATGCTATTTTAGTTTTAGTTCATTGTAAAGAGCTGTGAACAGTTCATTAAAATTCTACCCAACTTTTCATTCACAATACAAATTAAATTTGG
Organism: Megalonaias nervosa; assembly: GCA_016617855.1. NCBI lineage: Eukaryota > Metazoa > Mollusca > Bivalvia > Unionida > Unionidae > Megalonaias > Megalonaias nervosa. The sequence continues at coordinate 5,789 of JAECUM010095637.1, forward strand.
GACTTCTGGAATCTTGTCACTCAAAAACTATTTCCAGATCTTCATGGTCAGACAATAGCAGAAGTACTCTCCATGATTATTTTGAAGGGAGTAGAGTTTAGTAATCTATTATTATGGATAACTTCAAGGCAGTAGAGTTTAGTAGTTTATTCTCTCTCTCTCTCTTATATATATATATATATATATATATATATATATATATATATATATATATATATATATATATAGTTTTCCATGGAGTTATACATTTATCCCGTAATGTATAAATTGTCTATGTATATCTTGAAGGAGTGGATTTTATACTGTAATGTACACGTTGTCTATGTATATCTTGAAGGAGTGGATTTTATACTGTACTGTACACATTGTCTATGTATATCTTGAAGGAGTGGATTTTATACTGTACTGTATACACTATCCATGTATATCTTTAATTAGTAGTTTAGTAATGTGTTGTTAACGCATTGGGTATGTATAGCTTGAAGGAGTGGAGTTCAGTAAACCTTTAGAGAATAATGAACATGAGAACTAACGTTAAATTACTGATGCAGTGATATTGTGTATGTGGCCCGTATTTGAAAACAACGACATAGCTAATCTCTTTTTTGTTGCAAAAAAGAGACCTCAAATATTTCATTGTATTTTTGGTATTGTCTATTGCTGGAATGTGTTTTTAATCATGAAAAAAAAAATGATTTAAAAAATAAAAATAATGAATATTCAACAATCACAAAGTGACAATTTAAAAATTTAACTTTATATTTCACATGACTTGTGAATTCATGAAACTAGAAAGTTGATTAAAACCTGTACTATCAAAACGAAGGCTGTTGATGCGTGGTGTGTCGTCACTATCAAAACGAAGGCTGCTGATGCGTGATGTGTCGTCATTATCAAAACGAAGGCTGTTGATGCGTGGTGTGTCGTCACTATCAAAACGAAGGCTGTTGATGCGTGGCGTGTCGTCGATTTTGAAACTTCGGGACTTCTTGTATCCTATAGAATATGAAGTTCAACTCTTATAAATACATAAATAATAGCGAATGTCAAGAAACAAATTACAGAACTATGTTTTAACATTGTTTACAAATACTGGCAAATTACACAAGACAAATACATAAGTAGTTTTTTTTTTTCGCGTGTCATCAACTAATAACGTCACGTGTTTAAAGAGTGTAAATGCTTGTAATTTGATAATAACTGGCCACTGAAGTTTAACTCTGTGTACAGCATCACCTGGAACCTTATTTTATAATAATGGAATTATGTGAGTACATCTTAAGGTTATGGACTGAGATTGTCAAATTAAAATACATTGATAACATAACGTTTCTAAGTTACGATGATAATTTTAATGAGATCTTTAAGTTTAGTCAACCTGTGTGACTATTTCACGGTACTATATGTATTTGGACCCATCTCAAGTGTTATGTATATTTAATTTGAACTGTTTGTTGGTTAGTTTTTTTTAATTTTTTTTTTTTATTTCATTGCATGTTATTGTAATGTAACATAGTAAGTTGAACTTGATCTTGTCCAAAATTGAATTCATTTCTACTTGACCTGAATTGACTTATTAAAAATTTTTATTCTGTAAACAACTAATACATAGGTAAATTGTTTCCTATGTGTATGAGTATAAAATCAGAATTATTATTAATAGAAATAAATATGTTGATTTGGGTCTAGGTCTAGGTTTTGGATTTTCCTTAGTGTATTTAACATAGTCCAGGCTCCGGTTTCTAATAATAACTATAATTTTTATTTTGTTGTTGTTGTTGTTGTGGGGCTTAACGCCATTTTTCAGCACACGATAGGCTATACATGGCGGCCAGTATTAATGGTGGAGGAAGAAACCGGGAAATACCGGAAAGAACCACCGACCCACGAGAAGCTACTGGCAAGCTTTCTCACATATCCGCATTCGCCGAATCCTAGACTCGAACCCACGCAGACAGAGGTGAGATGGCAGTGATCCGTAACGGAGAGCGCTTTAGACCACTTGGCCACTAGGGGCCCCCTTTTATTTTGTAAACATCAGGATCAGTCTAGAAGATTATTTTCGTTAGGTAATAGTTTTGTTTTTTTTAATAGAAAATGCTAATTGTGAGTTGAGATCATGTAGAAAGGAACATTTTTTTTTTATTCGTGCTTTAATTTCTAGCCCAGTCAAGTTGCATTATATGTTGTGTCCAGTATTATTTCGGGCTGGAATCTATTTTCTTAAAATTTTTTAATTCAAGTGATTATTTTCTCTGGAAATTCATGGATAGAGATATTCACTGGAATTTATAGTGAATTAAAACCTGGAATTATAACATGGTGATTCAACAAATGACTGTTGGCACATCAAAACTCTACGAGCTACCATAGACACATCATTGCCTTCAGTTTGGGATTTAATTTGGACTACTACTGAATTTTATTCAGGACTTTAAATTATTAGGACTTGAGTCTGTAATTCTAGGGTTATTTTGGAAACTAATTCGCAATTCCGTAAGTTCTTCCTTTTCATTTTCACTTTGTATTGTAGGGAAATAAATTATTTGTTGAATTTTGCAAAGCTTGTTGCTTTTCACTCTTTTCTGTTGCTTACTTTTTAAGAGCATATACTCGTAACAAAAATCAATAATTTAGCCCGGAGGGACACTGGGAACATGAATAAATAAATCATTTAGCCAGGACCGACACAGGGAACATGAATGGATAAATCATATTGCAATACATCATAGTATAATTTTCAATTTCCTCACGTAGAGCTGCTTTTGAGGCCGAATCTGAACCATCCATGTTGTTTGCACGGTTGAGCAGATGTCAATGACTCTATTTAACCCTTCACACAAAGCAAGGAGTCAGGTTATTTTATGTGTGGTTGTGGTAACACAAAACAAGTGTCAGGTCATTTTCTGTGTGTTAGTATTCACACAAAACAAGTGTCATGATGTCATTTTCTGTGTGTCAGTGTTCACACAAAACGTGTTCCCACAAAACAAGTGTCAGGTCGTTCTCACTGTTGTAGTGTTCACACAAAACAAGTGTCAGGTCGATTTCGGTGTTGTAGTGTTCACACAAAACAAGTGCCAGTGCTCCTCTGTTTGTTAGTTTTCATTCAATCAAGTATATAAAGCCTTCATGGAATTATATATTACTATATTTTATTTCATTGCTACAATGATCATTTTAAGTCATCTTTCCATTTTTTGCAACAATGTTGTGAAGCACCTCAGTTAACTATATGCTAAACAGTTGAATGTCTTTATTTCAAATTCGGTGAGGTTAGGGTGAGCTCCCTAAGCAGGTGTCTCAGTTAACTGTCTGCTCAACAGTTATATGTCAGTTATTTCAAATTATGTGAGGTTAGGCTTAGGGTTAGCTCCTGAACCATGTGTATCATTTAACTATCTGCTAAACAGTTACATATCAGCTATTTCAAATTCTGTGGGGTTTTAGTTGTTACATCACAACATGGTGGAACGAGCTGTGGTTTTAGTTGTTACATCGCAACATGGTGGGACGAACTGCTAAACAGTTACATATCAGCTATTTCAAATTCTGTGGGGTTTTAGGTGTTACATGACAACATGGTGGGACGAGCTGTGGGGTTTTAGTTGTTACATGACTACATGGTGGGACGAACTGTGGGGTTTTAGTTGTTACATCGCAACATGGTGGGTCGAACTGCTAAACAGTTACATAACAGCTATTTCAAATTCTAGTTGTTACATGACAACATGGTGAGACGAACTGTGGGGTTTTAATTGTTACATCACAACATGTTGGGACGAACTGCTAAACAAATAATTGATATTACCATAGAAGAGTTGCAAAAATTTGAAAACTGTTTGCCCGAGACTGATGCAGAATTCTGTTAACTGTTTCGATGGAAGACCCAAAAGATTATGGGCAGCCATCTAATAATACAAAGGCTTCATCTGCGCACCGACCCAGTTTATTTTCTCTGTCGTGATAAAAGATACCGGTAATATTTCTCTTATTCATGAGATCAGTGGAGAGAAATTCTATTCCTATAATAAATAGGCATATGGCTAATGGGCCTCCATGACGGTACCATCTCTGTAAAAAGAAAGAACTAAGACAGATGACCATCGTTAATTTGGACTGTTGCAAACTATTCTGAACCACCCATAAATAGAATCGCCAAAGTTAAAAGATTTCAGAGCATTTTCCAAATTGTCTCATTCGAGAGAGTGAAAGAGTCAAATGCTTTCCTAGACTCAGTAGGACAAGGTCAGACTGATCTGTTTCGTCGAGGTAGTTTATAAAATCTTATAAAATTCAATCATTGTCGCCAGTAAAACTCCTTTTCAAAGAATTTTCTGGTTATCACTTATAATAGAAGTACTTCTTAATGCTATTTGCTATTAAAGCTGATGTTTTATAGTCAATATTAAGCAACGAATTTTGTCTCCAATTGCTTACAAATCTTCTAACTTTTGTAATACATGCGATAATTCCCTGGGACTGAAATTTTGACAGAGTTTCATTTTCATATCCGAACGTTAGAGATCAATATTAAAATCAACCAAATCCATCCGAACCATGAATGGTTTAAGTGTCAGGCTTTTAATGCAGACCATACTCATGCATGAAAAAGTGTTAGTTAGTTTATAGATTACTATTTGTTTTACTCTGATACAGTTTTTCATAAAATAACTTTCTGCTGACTCATTGTTTCATTTGGATGTATTAGCCTCTCCCACATTATTCAAAATCAGTTCGTTCACTATTTTGTTGGCGTAGTATTTCTTTTCCAGATTAAGAAAGTATTTTGAATTATTTTCACAAACTTCATATCGTCTTGCGTTTGATCTTATCACTACTCATTCTATTTTTTTTTATTTCTTCTAATTCGGTTTGTTTATTAATGATTTGAGATATAATCTCTGTATCAATTCGTTGATTAAGTGATTTGTTTAAAATTAAAATTTCGGCTTTACTTCTTTTGGTGTGTTGCTCTTTTTGTTTTGCCTTTGTCTGTGAATATTCAATCATCTCAGTTCTAATTTTAATTCGAAGATTTTCGAATAGAGCAAATCATTACATTTTAGCTTTACTCGTAGTGAATCATATTTATCCCCCCTCAAGACAATATTCTTAAACAGTATTTACAATACATTTTTTAAGCTGTATTAGGTTACTCCTTTCAACGAAGTCTTGCATTGAGTTTCCAATAACTATGGGAAGTGTAAATAAGTTTAAAGTTATATGAGAGGGGTCTCTATGGAACAATACATGAATATGTGAAGTATGAAAACATGTCCTCAGAAATCAGGAAATAATCTAATCAGCTTTGCTTCAGCCACGGGATTTCTATCACGAATAATATTATCAGTATATGCATTAAGTTCCATGTCCTGTACAATATTCAAGTCATTACGAAGGATAATAGATGAATTATCAAGACTAGCAAGGTCTTGCATTATATTCTTAAAGACGTCTGGATTATCATCACCAAGACCATACAAATGGACCAAGATTATTCTATTATCATCACTATGACCATCCAAATGAACCAAGATTATTCTATTACCATTACTATGATCATGCAAATGGACCAAGATTATTCTGTTATCATCACTATGACCATGCAAATGGGCGAAGATTATTTTATCTCCATGAATCAATACAATGTATTTACCATCACCATCACATTTTATTCTTTGATCGATAAAAAATTCAAAGTTATTCCTATAAAGAATTGTAGCACTACTACTAGAATTATGACTAAAAGCACAACAGCAAACTCCATTGTGTCTCCTAATATTTCTCAATCTAAGCAATACTGTGTGTTTCTTGTAAACATATAATGGATGCAATTTTTCACCCAGTGAAATATATCTCTCCTTTTAAAAGTGGAACTTTACAGACTCCTTACATTCATTGATAAAATGTTAATTAGATCGTTTATAAGGGTAATATTGTGACTATAATGTTAACACAAGTTTTTGTGAAATGTTAAAATTATTTGAGTACACCTTAGTCAACTTAGACATTATATAAACACGCACGCACGCACACACGCACACACACACTCTCCAAAAATATAAAACTATAGTAGTGTAATGATTTGCCATTACGGTTTGTAAGGTGGGAATCCCAATAACTAGGATCATCAGCATACCATAAACCATATTGTTCGATAGAAACATCATTTCCAACTACAACAAAACAATGCGAATAAGAGTTAGGATTAAACATTATTTCATGAATCATACATATACACATACAAGTAGTATAGTGGGATACTATAGCGACAATGGGAAAATACATTACAGACACACCCCCACCCCCCACCCCACCCCCCCGATACTATGGCGACAAGATTTATAGCGACAAATGGAACAGCCTTGCCTTTATAGCGACAATGGGAATTTTGTATAGCGACAATAGGAATGGAACAGGTAGGGTGACGTCACGGTACTGGACACTTGCAACAATGTGGCAAGTACAGTGACGTCATCCCACCTGTTCCATTCCTATAGTCCCTATACAAAGTTTTATGTATTCGCGTTCGTTTCTGTGCATAGTATAGTGTGTGTTTTATGCATTCGCGTTCGTTTCTGTGGATAGTATAGTGTGTGTTTTATGCATTCGCGTTCGTTTTCATAGATTGATGAACATCAATCTATCATACCTAAATCATATAACCGACTAAAAATAAAATTTAGGGAGTTAAACATAAATTATACAATCGAATAAAAAAAAAATTATTCAAGAAAGAATAAATATCTTTTAGAGGCATATGAAAGTGGCCTTGAAAAGGGCCATTGGTTTTTATGTCAACACCATTCCGTTAACATAGAGGACATCTCACTGATCTTCTTCTCTTTCTCAAACTTTGTCTAACCTCTGGACCGTAGATGAGGACTTGCTTCAGACATCTCTTCATATAGCATCTTCTTTTCCAAACAGTCGTATCGGTGATCCGGATGATGGTCCATGATGATTTAACATACATGGGTAAGTCCGTACGGAATAGCATCGACGATACGAGAGTAGAGGATTCAACGTTTGTCCACATCTTATGACGAGAAGAGGTGAAGGGAATGAAGTGAACCGCGTTCATTTATAGTGGAAGACTGGATCGAAACGGATTGAAATTGTTCACCAATCCCAACACGCGTTACAAAATTCAGTCACTTCGCGGAGTCTGTCTTCCAATCCGAAGAGAGCTACCTGTGACGTCTCATTCCCTATATAGGTTCACTAGCGTCTGTGCGCAGTGAATCGATGCGGCATTGTTTTGTGAAACATGACGGAAACTAAGAAGACAATGAATTGGGGTACACCGGTCGTGGAGACGAGAAGCGATGGCATAGCAGTGGCTACCAAAGTCAACAGGGGTCTACTTCCAGAAGAGGTCGATTTCAACTGGGATTTAGTAAATTTTCTCTCTTCGCAAGAATTTGTTCCGGTACCAGTCCCTTCACCACCTTCTCCTTCTTTACCACAGGTCGAGGATTTTAAACAGAGACAGAAAGAAGAATTGGAGAAATTTTTACAACAGCAGAAAGAGGCAGAACAAGCATTTCTCCTTCAACAGCAACAGCAAGAAGAAGAAGAGGCAAGAAGGAAACGACAGGAAGAAGAAGAAGCAGTAGAGAAGAAACAAGGTCTAGGAGAGAAGGAGAACAGTGAAACTCAAACGGCAATGGTACTTTTAGACATTTTGACGGAGTTAAGAAGTCTGAAACAAATGTATCAGACTTCTTTATTACGACCCAAGAGAAAGAGACCTTCCCGAGCCAAACAGTCCAACCCGGCTAATACACCAAATCATCGATGGGAGCAAGTCCAGAAGTAGGCCTTGGCCGTGGCAAAGGCTTAAGGCAGTTAAAGCTGATTGCTTCTCGTTCCTGAGTTGTTGTTTTTTTTATTTTTTTTTTATAAAAAGCAACAAACAAACACCCAACGGTCCTTTTCAGGGCCACCCACTTTTTTCGAAAAGAGATAGTATTCATTTTGACTCAATCAATGAAAACTCAAAATCCCTTTTATTGTTTTAACCCTATGATGTACGTGTGTGAGTGCGTGAGTGTAGGCCCTTATTCTAAAACTTCAAAACCAAGAGACACTTACGTTTGACAGTCTGGTTTATTCTGGTACATATTTTTACAATCCAATTCTCAACACAACACAACACTTTTAAAAAAGTTCATGGATTTCTTCTGTGTCTTTTTTTCTTTCACTCTCTCTGTTTTCTGATTTTCTTCACTTTCACAGTTTTTTCCATCTCTTCTTCCTCACTTTTTCTCGTCTTTTTTTCTTTTCTGTCCTCTCTTTCTGAATGTGTCAGGGTTCTTCCTTTGCTGATGGCACCTCTTCTTTTTCCTCCTCCTCCTGCTTCTGTTGTTTCTTAGGGCAGTCTGAAGACCAATGTCCTTTCTCTTGACAATGATAACAGGTATCTTGACTTTTGTCGCTTTTGACACTGGTCTTGCTTTTATGACGGTCCGGACATTCTGTAGCCCAATGCTCTTTCTTCTGACAGATATAGCAAGTATCTTGACTTTTATCTCGAAAGGAGAGGGAGTAGTCCGTCGGCTTGCCTGAATAAAACTTTCGTATGACACCTCGCAAAGCTCTGATCAGAAGTTCGATCTGTGTGGGCTCTTTCATCGTGCTGGTCGGCTTGAGAGTGAAATGAATACTGAGAGGGAAGGCACCAGCCCTTTATATATACACTGAGACTGACATGGATATATAGGGGTCCATGGCGTTTCAAACGTAGTCATTTGACTTGTTGCAGTCAAGATGAAACGATCGCATCATTTCGTAAAGAAAGGAGAAGAAAGTAAGAGGCAGAAACGTGATTTATCGCCTCTCATAGTAGCTGAAGTCTTGGCTCAAATTCATGCCAGCGATTTTGAAGATGAGATGAGTGAGCCAGAATCCAGACCCAGAAAGTCTACACCAAGTCAAATTCCATCACCACCAGTAAACCCTGAAAATCACTACCACATTCGAGAGACGGACAAACGCTCCACCAGAAAATTTAGAACTACGGCCTACACTTACGCGGTGAAGTTTAAAGATTTCAAGTCAGACGTACCGTTGGAGAAAGCAGAAGGGTTCATCACCGATGTGTGGGATTCTTTGTTAACCACACTGAAACAGAAATGTGAAGCCAAAGAAGACGATCGCTTGAAACTTCCATTCATCACGACAGTTTGAAGTCTCCCGTTTGGATCGAGTTTAGCAGCCCGGCAGAATTGACACCCTTCCAAAGTCATGGACAAGATTCAACACGTACAGCAATCCAGCGACAAGTTTCACATCACCGATGGAAAAGCGACACTGTTCATGACCCACGTATCTCTTCCCCAAGGGACAGGACATGGCAAAAAGGTATTATTGGTGGGCGACCTTAGCAGCATCAAGCGTAGCATCGTTCAAATTAACAACACTCAAGACAAGATGTAATTAGCCCGTGCTATCGTGGTGGGACGAACGTATGCCGACAAGAACGACACGATAGAATGGAAAAGAGCCTGGAAAACTATTAAACGATCGGACCGAGCCAAACAGCGAAGAGAAGCAGAACTCCTGTTAAAGCAAGCGGGGATATCCAAAGACACACCCTGTGGCATTCCTGAAATGCAAAAATTGCAAGACGTCTTAGCTCCACGCTACGCCCTGTCTGGACGAAGGACAAGAACGAGTGCATTGCCCAGCTTGTCAGCGCACGTTTGTCAGTCCAACTTGTTACCAACAACATCTAAAGACGCAAGGTTCACAGCAGAAATGAGCTTGTCAGCTCCTGAGACTGTGCCCTACCTGTGGACAAGGCATACGTACCAATAATACCAAAGGGCACGTATGTTCAGGAAAGAAGCGATGTCACATTTGTCGCCAAATCGTGGACTTGGAACACCAATTCTACATTCAAAAATACCAATCCAAACAAGAAAAAGAAGAAGATAATGACCAGAAGAAAGGGAATTTCATTTTTGCGATTTCGAATGCATGCAAGAGACTGGCATTCACATTCCTAATGTCTGCGTGGTTCACCTAGCTTGTGAGAAGTGCATCCAAGAGCCTATCTTTACTAATTGCCGTCCCTGTAGCAAGATTCCTGGAGGACGTGAAAAAATCTTTCGGAGACCGAGCACGCTAGCCGATTTCGCCCAATGGATCTTAGACCCTATCGACAAGACTTGGAGCCAAGAAGACATCGAACGTTACAGAGATTGTCATCGCTATGCCACGGTGATGGCTCACAATTTCTCGGGATACCATGGGCAATTTCTTCTCAGATAGTATACTGAACAAGGCACCGAACGCCCTAAAGTGACTTTGAACGGAGCAAAAATCTTTTCCATGCAAGTGGGACAAGTGCAGTTTAAAGATTCGATGAGTTACTTGACCATGCCTTTGAGTCGCATGCCTAAAACGTTTGGAATGACAGAAATGGCCAAAGGCTATTTTCCGCACTTTTTCAATACCGAAGCCATTCAATATGCCGTTCTGCCCCATTTGCCTGAGGCTCACTACTACGACCCCGACAACATGCGTACCGAACAACGAGAAGCTTTCTACGCTTGGTACCACACTCGGACCCCTTTGACTTTCAGGAAGATATGTTAAAATATTGTCGTTCCGACGTGGACATTTTACGGCGTTGCTGTGGAAAATTTCGAGTACTGTTCATGGAGCACAGAGGGATCGATCCTTTGAAAGAAGCCTGCACCATTGCCAAAGCGTGTTCCTTAGTGTACCGCCAACGATTCATGCCCGAAAACACCCTAGCTGTCATAAGTCCTCAAACGACCAATTTTGTCAAGCGTCAATACTCGGTCAAAGCCCTACGCTGATTATATTACTTGTGCGACAAGGAAGACAAATGGATCCAACATGCTCGCAATGGAGGAGGCGAAAAAGACATCGGATGGAATTCACTGGATGGTTATGACTTAGAAAACCCCAAGATCGTGTACAAGTTTAATGGGTGCTTATTTCACGGATGTCCCATCTGTTACCCTTAACGTAACACGACAAATTAGTTTTTACAACGGACCATGGAAGACTTGTACCAGACAACATGTCAGCGGCGCTTGAAGTTAGAAGAGCAAGGATACCAAGTGGTAGAAATGTGGGAACATGAGTACGATCACCGTTTGAAAACTGATCCCCAGTTTAAGCCCATCGTGGAAAGTTACAAGCTGGTGGACCCACTGAACCCGAGGGACAGTTTGTATGGAGGACGGACGAATGCCACCTGTTTGCTGTACCAAGCTGACGAGGAGAAAGGAGAGGAAATCAGATACTTGGACGTGTGTTCTCTGTATCCATACGTGTGCAAATATTGTCACTTACCCGCAGGGCACCCGCAATTGCTGACGGAACACATCGACCTGGAAAACATTCGACAATACGAAGGATTGATCAAGTGCAAAGTCTTGCCTCCCACGAACTTGTACCATCCCATTTCATCTCATCGTTGCCAAGGCAAACTGATGTTTCCCTTGTGCCGTACTTGTGCCGAAACGTGCAACCAAGACCAACCTTGTCAGCATAGCCAGGAAGAACGCGCCTTGACGGGAACGTGGGTCAGCGTGGAATTGTTCAAAGCTCTGGACCTGGGATACCAACTGTTAGAAGTGTACGAAATTTACCACTTTCCCAAGACAGAAAACTACTACAAGGGCGACGAGACTCAAAAAGGCATTTTCGCAGACTACGTGAATGCCTTTGTAAATCTGAAACAAGAAGCCAGCGGCTATCCTTCCAGGTGCCACACTCCCGAAGGCCAAAATAAATTCAAAGAGAAATACTGGGAGCAGGAAGGCACCACTTTAGACCACATCGAGAAAAACGAAGGAAGGCGATCGTTTGCCAAAGTTATATGAAATTGCTTGTGGGGCATAATGGCACAACGACCGTGTTTACCCAAGACGGAGTATTTGTCAGAACCTTCCCGCTACTTCCAGATGATTCACGAAAAAAACAAATACATGAAACACGTGGACGTCGTTCGTGAGGTCTTGATCTTTGTCAATTACGAAGAAGAACTGGACTTTGTAGAAGCCGACGAATTTGGAAATGTCATGATTGCGGCTTACGTGACAGCCCATGCTCGCTTAAAACTGTACGAAGCTTTAGAACTGTTAGGAGATCGTGTGCTGTATCTTGACACGAACATTTGCATCTACATTGATCACCTGGGTCAACCTCACCCTATCATCGAAGGAGACCGTTTAGGAGCCTGGACGGACGAGCATCCCGACGACAAGATTCTAAGTTTTGCAAGTGGCCGTCCCAAATGTTACGGCTACGAATACCGTAACCCTCAAGGAGAAGTACACACGGAGTGTAAAGTGAAGGTATTGACTCTCAATTATCGCACCAGTCGACTGGTGAACTTTGGCGTCTTGAAAGAAGCCTTGCACACTGGACAGGATGGAAATGTTAAAGTTACCACCCACGAATTGCACAAGATTGTACGTTTACCCACACACCAAATAGTCAGCCGACCCTTGGAGAAAGTCTATCAAATCGTGTACCAGAAGCGAGTACGGCTTCCCAATCACTTCACTTTACCGTACGGTCACGACGATATTTGTCAGTATATAAAAAACGACAACGTTCAAGACCGACATTTCATTGTGACTACCATTGCCAAGCGAGAAAGATGAATCCTTTCAAACAGCAAGTATCAAGCAAGAGCAAGCTCGAGTGCGATGCTGTGCCTTGCGAAGGCAGGGATGCCGTACGCTATGACCGTGGCGATTCAGTGCCACATCATGGAAATTTTGCTACGACTGTACCTACCATGGACAGTGATGCTGTGCAAACACATCGACCTGGAAAACATTCGACAACACGAAGGATTGATCAAGTGTAAAGTCTTGCCTCCCACGAACTTGTACCATCCCGTTTTACCTCATCATTGCCAAGGAAAACTGATGTTCCCTTGTGCCGTACTTGTGCTGAAACGTGCAACCAAGCCCAACCTTGTCAGCACACTCAGGAAGAACGCGCCTTGACAGGAACGTGGGTCAGCGTGGAATTGTTCAAAGCTCTGGACTTGGGATACCAACTGTTAGAAGTGTACGAAATTTACCACTTTCCCAAGACTGAAAAATACCACAAGGGCGACGAGACTCAAAAAGGCATTTCCGCCGACTACGTGAATGACTTTTTGAAACTGAAACAATAAGCCAGCGGCTATCCTTCCTGGTGCGACACTCCCGAAGACCAAAATAAATTCAAAGAGAAATACTGGGAGCAGAAAGGCATCATTCTAGGCCACATTAAGAAAAACGAAGGAAGGCGATCTTTTGCCAAAGTTATATGAAATTGCTTGTGGTGGATAATGGCACAACGACCGTGTTTACCCAAGACGGAGTATTTGTCAGAACCTTCCCGCTACTTCCAGATGATTCACGACAAAACCAAATATACGTTGACGTCGTTCGTGAAGTCTTGATCTTAGTCAATTACGAAGAAGAACTGGACTTTGTAGAAGTCGACATTGCTGCTTACGTGACAGCCCATGCTCGCTTAAAACTGTACAAAACTTTAGAACTGTTAGGAGATCGAGTGTTGTATTTTGACACGGACAGTTGCATCAACATCGATCGTCTGGGTCAACAACACCCTAACATCGATGGAGACCATTTATCCCGACGACATGATTCTAAGTTTTGCAAGTGGCGGTCCCAAAAATTACGGCTATGAATACCGTGATGCACAAGGAGAAGTGCACACCGAGTGTAAAGTGAAAGGAATGACTCTCAATTATCGCACCAGTCGACTAGTGAACTTTGGCGTCTTGAAAGAAGCCTTGCAGTCTGGAGAGGATGGAAATTTTAAAGTTACCACCCACGAATTGCACAAGATTGTAAGTTTACCCAGACACCAAATCGTCAGCCGGTCCTTGGAGAAAGTCTGTCAAATCGTGTACCAGAAGCGAGTTCGGCTTCCCAATCACTTCACTTTACCGTAGGGACTCTTCCCAATCACTTCACTTTACCGTACGGACACGCTGATATTTGACAACGTATAAAAAGGGACAACGTCCAAGACCGATAGTTCATTAGAACTACCAATACCAATCGAGAAGGATGAATCCTTTCAAGCAGCAAGTATCGAGCGTAAGACTCAAGTCCAACGAGAAACTCTATACGATGCTGTGCCTTGCGATGGCAGGGATGCCGTATGCTATGACCCCAGCGATTCAGTACCACATCATGGAAACTTTGCTATACCTACCATGGACAGTGATGCTGTGCGTGTCAAACCTGACGGATGCGAATGCGATGCCACACGTCATCGTTCACCTTTTCACTTTATTGGTTTTCATGGTGGATGTCATCATTATGAAACCATGTGGCTACCACCCTACGGATGTCATCCAAAACTGAGCAAACACCTACATATTTCACCGTACCCTCATCGAAAAGAACCTGTGAAAGATGAATATTCGTTCCCTGTGGGATTGCCTGAATACTGCGACTTTGAAAGTCGATTGCAAACTTTCCGAGGAAAATGGCCAAAATATCTGGGAGGACCTACTCCCGAAGAATTAGGTAGGGCCGGATATATCTACTTGGGCGAAGGGGATAAAGTCAAGTGCTTCAGTTGTGGTGTGTCACGTCACGAGCGGGAGAAGAAAGATTGCGCTTACCTGGAACATGCTCGATGGTCTCCAGTTTGTCACTACCTACCTTTAGTGGGACCTCGTCATTGAAGTGGGCATACCATGTCGTTTAAGAAACCAGCTGCTTGGCTAGGAGTCAAACGTTGGACAACACCTAGACAAGTATTTAAACCCCATCTAAAAAATAATCTTCAAACATTACCAAATGAATTGCAAGAGAAGATCTACAAGGACATTTGGCTGTGACTTGCCAGAGCAAAATCTCGATGGGTGACTGAGGAACTTCTTTGTCGAGAAATTCACAAGAGGAAATTGACAAAAGTCAACAAGCAAGTCAGTTTTCTCTGGATCAAGGGTGCGTTCTTCCGAATATTCCGCTTTAGACCATTTACATTTGAAGATTTTGACATTCTTGATCGTTTCCTGGAATGGCATTGGCCAGAAATTACTCACTACATTCGTTACTTTCGCTCAAGGAGAAGTGTTTGACTGACATAGTCATGGATACTTTACAAGAGAAACATTCGTGGTTTGCCTGTGGAGTTGAGAGAACGCATTTATCGCGAGGTGGTCAAATACAAGTGAAACGCAAAGAACCATTGCATCCGTTACGTCACCGATGTTTGAACCACTGGTACCTGAATGCTATAAAAGGACTGATTCTGATGAAATCGTTCCAATGGTCAGATATTGTTCGACTACTCCTGTGCGAGAAGGATTGGTTTGTTACTGATTCTTTTACTACAAGGTAGACATACTGCAACGACTAACAGAAGAAGAGTTAGGGGGTTACCAAAATCTTTTACACAATGTAAACTTAGTTCAAGAGGACACGTGTGAACGGTATGTGATGTGCAAGTTAATGACTAAACAATTTTGATTTGCCATTGGAGTACGGCCATCTCTGTGCAGAAAGTACACTTATTGCCTTCGACAAAAAGAGGTATAAAAAGGGACTACCATGCCCCGACCTTTATCATTCGTGATACTACAGATTCCGTGGAAGGAAATCAATGACACTATTCAAACGGTGGAGGATTACCAACACCTATTACGAGAACTGTGTCCATTGAATTGGGGTCGACGTGTAGTGTGTGTCTTAGTGACATGCTTTCTGGAAGTTCGTTTACCAGCCTATTCTTTGTAAACTCTTTACGAATAGTAAATACCACTCCAAAAAGTATGAAAGTGGTCCCATAAATGTACATGAAAAACTCATTCTGCTGAAAGCTTTGCGCTTTCATCTCGATACTTCTCGACAACCTCTAAAGGAAAGAAGGATTCGTCCACTTATAGGTACTGAAGATGTGTACGATGATTTTTGTGTAGCTTGTGACTTACACCCTCACTGGAAAGATGTACGTCACTGGAAAAGTTGGGGTTTCGAGGCTTGGACAAAAGAAGTGGCACACTATGCCCAAAATTTGTCATCATAAAATATTAAAATATTCAGCGGAAAAAGTAACTTTAAACCTGTGTTAGTGACAGTTCTAGAAAAAAGAAGAATCACTCCCTTCAGGACATGATAGGACTGTCATTAGCATCCCCGAAAGACCATTCCAGCAGGACACGTGTATGCGTGTGCCAAGGAATGTAGATACTTTAAGAACATTACACACTGTCCCTGCGATACCATCTCTTGATCACCACAAATGTTGTACAGAGACTTGTTTATATTCCACTATGATCGTTTTGCTGTGTCTTTTATTCATGTACTTAACCATCTGGCTTTTATGTATTTTGTCTTTCGTGTTGTTCACAATTAAAGATGGCAATAAACGTGTCCTGATATTCCTTACACTACTACTATGGCTACCTCTATTGTTTCTGCTCCCTCTTCCTCCACTGTCAAAGTCATCGACAAACACGTAGATGGGACTAGTAGGGAGGCCTGACATCTTCTCCATCCCTTTGACATGCTCATTGCCGGACCTAGCGGTTCAGGCAAAACCGAATTTGTCAAACGTTTGATCGGACATAAACATCATTTGATCGATCGTCCACCTCAACGAATCGTGTGGTGTTACAAAGAGTGGCAATCGGCGTACAGCCTTCTGCGAGAAAGTCAAGGCGATTGCATCGTCTTTGTGGAAGGCATTCCTGGCGAAGACGACGGGATCGTGTCTGACCCCAGTCAAATCCATTTGGTTATTTGTGACGACATGTTAGGAGAAGACGAAGAAGAAATTAAACTGTGGTTTACGCGCAAAGGGCATCATCGTAATGCCAGTGTCATTTACATCACTCAAAATTTGTTTCAGCAAAGTAAAGCACCATTAGTCTCAGTGCTCATTACGTTGTGTTGTTTAAAAGCCCTAGAGATAAATCGCAAGTGCAAGTGTTAGCCAAACAGTTAGGAACGCCTTGGCTGACTGATGCGTACAACGATGCCACTCAAACCCCACACGCTTATTTACTCGTGGATTTAAAACCCACTATCCCCGATTATTTGCGATTTCGTACCCATCTGTTTCACTACTGGTGCCAAGACGGAGGGCATGTCGTGTACACGTCCCCTTCGTCGACTGAACAACAACCACAACAACCAAAGAAAGTCTATAAAAACACCGGTCACTTGGGGTCTGTCTCACACACCGTCAACATGACGTGCCTCAGTCTCATCTTCCCGTCAAATTGATTCGTGCATTGTACGGCATCAGTCGCGAAAAAAATCCACAAATACGTGCTCGCGTCTTAGAAACTAGTCTCAAAGAAGTCCTACGATGGTTTTCGGGGACAGCACCTCAATTGCTGCAAGGTATCATTCACATTCCACATCACACCAAACGATTTTTTGAGAGAAACAAAGTAGCCTTGACGCAACTAGCCGATATTCGTATTGACACTCAAACCAAAAAGCAAATCATTTTGATACCTGGAGGAAGCGTTTCTCTAGGAGATGTCATCGTTCGTTCCCTCTTAAAATGGGATCCTAATGCTCCCAAAGTCGTCCCCAAGAATAAAGCCATGCCCAAACGTGCCCAGAAGAAAAAGAAAAAGCGTAACGGTGTCAAGACCAGGTCACAGCCACAAAAAAGAAAAGCCGACAGAAAATAGCTTCTACCCGCAAGAGAGGTACTGCCGGCAGGACGCAACCTTACATTCGCAAACCACGATCTGCCACAACAACGGTGACTGCATGTCCAGTAACCTCAACATCTTCCACTTCTCCGTTGCTGGTGATGCCTGCCAAACCCGATTTGACACGCGTCTTTCCTAATTTGATGAAACATTGGAAACCCGTGTCTCCACAAACTTCTCCTCCAGCGGTGACACCCTCTTCCTCTTTAGCGGCAGTGACCACTGCTCACAAAGTACCTTCCCCCAAAATCAAAGTCTAAGAGAAATCGGGAATGTTAAAAGAGTTTACTGGATTTGTCAAAGCAAGAACTGTCCCGATGAAGTCGGTTGCGAACCCCTCCATGACGCTTGATGCCTGCCATGAAAATGATACGACGAACCGACAATCAGTGGCGACGCATTCCGCCATAAAAAAGACCTGAAGGAAACGAGAGGTTTAGTGTTGTTTTGCTCCTGAACGCCCAAAGACGTCCCATCCAAGAAGTGCACACCGTCACCATTGTCGTTCTTCTGTCCAAAAAGCAAAAGGAAAACAAAAACGACAGTTCGTCATCCAAAACAAACACTTAGCAAAACATCGACGTCTGTCCCTGAAAAGACACACTCGTCCAAAGAAAAGGAGAAATCACCAAAAGAGGTGGATTCTTTGGCGATTTTGGAAAACACATCGTCACCTTTATGACGAAGCGATAGTCCATAAAAAGGATAAAAGGCTGTGTGACAAGTCGTCGACGTTAGTGCATTTTTTTGGTGTGTGCCCCGGAACCAACGAACCAACCAAGAAAGATGTCACCCCAAAAAAGACACCCTTCTTCTACCCCCAAAGGAAAGAAAAGGAAAGGACTACCTCCTGGTTTAGTCAAATACTGGGATATGTTGTCCGTCCTGTCCAAAGCTCCTCCACCCATGCGAAAAAAACTCATTCACTGCCTCTAAAGATGTCATCGATACCGTGAGCGAATGTTGTCTGAATGTCTTGAAAGGCACGATACCTTTGTATAACATGAGAAAGAATGCTTAGCCAAACCTCTACACGTTCTTTGCCAAATGGTCCAAAAGAAAATACCCATTGGTCAAAAGAAAAAGATGTTGGTGCAACTCGGAGGAATTGCAATTTTACCCCTGTTCGTATACTTGCTAGGAACCGTAGGAGGACCCATTCTGAAAGGAGTATTGGGAACAATGGGAAGAATGATGGGATGAAGATAAAATGTCAAGAAGATAAAAGGGACTTCTGAAATCAAAAGATCTCAGACGTGACCCTTGAAATCCAATGGAAGGACGAAAACTGGCTTTAGTTCCTTACAAACGATGGATGGAATACCATCGTTGGCAAGAACAACGAACCCCGCATTTACCTCCCAATCCTCATTTGACCGAAATGTCCTAGTTACAACACGAATTGCAATCATTGATGGATCGCAGCGATTTGTCAGAAACGGAAAAATCGCAAAGGTACGGTCAGTTGTTACAACGACTGCAATTCTTTCACCAGAAAGCTTTAGACGAAACAGCTCTACCCACTCTGAAAGATTTTAAGGCCTTGATGAAAAGTTCACCACTACCCCCCCTCCCAAGCGATCAAGACAGATGCAGCCTCACGGATGTCTGAGGAAGAAGAGGGAAGAGAAGTCTTTCAAACACCGTCGATGTCCTGGTACACCTGGTCCAAGCGTAAAACCAATGTTACCATCGGAGCATCGGACCTGCCCCCCCCCCCAAAAAGTGACTCCCGACAACGAAGTGACCGTCCTCAAGCTCCTGTTTGGTACGTCCCCGACGGTGACTGTCCCCAAGAAAGGTGGAGTGTTGGCATCAGGAGACTGGGTGCGCATTGGCAAAACCAAACGCACTTTCGACAAAGGTTAATTACCCATCTGGACTACCGAATTGTTTCGTGTCACTGAACGTGTGAGTGGCAGTCATCCTCCCGTCTATAAATTGGAGGACATGAACGGGGAAGTGTTGAAAGGAACGTTTTACTTTGCCCGAAGTACAACGCGTGACCATAAAGAGAAGACGAGGTGTACGAGATCGAAAGCATTCTCGATCGAAGAACCCGAAAAGTGGGAAAACGACGTGTCAAAGAAGTCAAAGTACGTTGGAAAAGATATCCACCCAGTTTTGAGTCTTGGATCGACGCTTCGCAACCCATCGACTATAAAAAGAAGTGACCATCATTCCCTTCAACACAGCCTCAGCTACCGCAGTAACCACTCCTTCCCCCAGCTCTTCTCTGCAAGATTTACAAAAGCAACCTGTTACGTGTAGGCTAGTACAATAATAACAAGAGAAAAGAGTGAAGACAACAAGCTTTGTATATTTTAACAAAATAATTTATTTCCTTAGAAAACAATGTAAAAATTGGTAAATAGGACTTACGGTTTGTGAATATAATCCAAAATTTAATCCTAAGAATGAAAAATACAAGTCCTATCACTAAATAGTTCTATTAGAATCCAGGTTCGAATCTCGACGAATTTCCAATATGGAAGGCGATGACGTCAGATTGGTTCTTGTACAAAATAGCAACAATTCCTCAATTGAATCACAGGTTGTTTCCGAATAATTCCAGAATAAATTTCCACTCGATTTCTTTCTCCCAGAATTTATTAAACAGTACACTCATTTGGTTTTCTAGAGAATGGATTATTAAATTCCAAAAACAAATGAACTTCAAAAAGAAACTGGTTTCAACAATAAAATAACCTATCCGGCATTGAGGTTTCAGAATACAACTAACTGACGAGCGTTCAGAAAGGGTTATATATTCACCCTAATTATCATCCCGTTCTCGCGAGACAGAATACGAGGTCTCCTAACACTTGAAACACGCAATAAGAAAAATGCAATTCGTCACGTAGGAAGAACCCCCTATCTACTATCACTCTGAAATAAATATAAAAATTAAAAATTGTTTATCCAGACTAGACGAAATGACCTTGGCAATAGCCAATCGTTCTCGCGTAGCGATTACATTACCACGGACGAAGGTAAACTAAAAATATTGCAAATGTAATATGTTTTACGTCTTAGATAAACATAATTACTGATAAAGAATTTCGAATCCCTGCAATAATCATTACAATAAAATGTAATGAAACAAAAATAAAATAAAAGAGAATTTTAAAACTAACACACAAGCAATTTAATTACATATACGTAACAAACCCTTGTGGGTGTGGTGTGGAGAACGTGTGCCTAAAACGCAAATCGTCTTTTTCTGCCAAATCTTCGTCGTGTATTGTATCATCGGTGCTGCTATGGCCAATTTGAGTTTGTAACAAGGAGACAAACAATTGTGGACCATGTTACTCAGCAGTTGCATCGGTTGCCTTCTTCCGAATCCGTCTCTGAAATATTCCTCTAACGGGAACAACAACGGGAGTTTTGCGTCCAACGTCAGTGCCTCTTCCAACAGTCACCCTAACCATCCTCTTTTAGACACTCCTCTGACTTCCAGGACCCCTCGGACACTAGAACTCTGGAATTATGAACAACTAATTTTACTTAACGTTACCCAGTGACAGTTCCATGGAGGTGTTTCCCAATAAAACCTTATGCTATTGAACGGCCAGATTACCTCAGGCCATCCAATTGGATCACAAAGCCCATTGGGAAGTGGCTTTAGTGGAAATGATTCACCCTTCACAAATCAAAAACATCGTCGAAAATCAAAACACTTTTGCAGTAGAAGTTCATGACGAGCAAGAGCAACAACACTTGGATGAACGCGCCAGTGTAGGTGACTCTATGAAAACACAAGACCTCACAAGTAAACGGAACACTTATCAGTTGAAAATTCCCCCAGGCTATTATTTTAGTGGTCAACATTTGGTGAACGCCATTGCTGACATGTTCAATAACGTGTTTGGCAAAGTCTTGGAGAAAACCAGAAAAAGTGTCACGATCAAATACCACAAAATAACTCGTCGCCTACTAATCAAATTTTCAGAGGACAAAGTATTGACCATTACATTTTGTCCTGAATTGTATGACATTTTGGGTGGAGACCCCAAGTTGATCAAGATTAGAAACGAAATACCACCCATGACCAGTAACTTGGATTTTACGAAATATTTTAGATTCCCTGTAGAAAAGAACCAAGGACTTAATTTGATTTTTGTGTACTCCGATGTGGCGGAGTACAACATGGTGGGACACACCTCCGTACCGTTACTGCGTGTCGTTCCTTTCAAAGTGGATTCTGCCACGAACGCTGATGAAAAAGGTGGAAACACCTATCACGTTCACCGCGAATTTGTACATCCTCACTGCTTGCCCGTCAGTAAGTCGTATTTCGACCCTGTCAACATTACTATAAAATTAGATCTGGGACAAAATATTCCAGTCACCGAAGGGAAAGTCACAGTGAAACTCCATTTTCGAAAACTATTACTCTAACCCCTTGTCAGTCGTGTTTCCTGTGTACCAAGGAGTCACTCGACAGCGAGGACATGGTTTAGGTGATATGTTAAAATCAGCCTTTCGTTCGGTGGCTCCCGTTTTGAAACCGATGGTGACACGGGGATTGCAAGCCTTGAAAGATGCCGCGTTGACGTAAGGTAATGAATTTCTCCAAAATGTCATCATTGACAAACAAAATCCTAAAGAAGCTTTCTTGAGAGCAGGCAAAAATGTTTTGCTTCAAATGGGGAAAGACCTTTTGGGCCGACGCGAAACTCCTATAAATGCCCCGGACGATGCCGAGTCAGGCATTCCTGATTCCCTCACGCCACAGCAAGGACGAGGCAGAAAAAGACGACGAAAACACCACTTCAGAGGACTTCACACCCCTAGACCTAGAAAGACTAAGAAAAGAAAAACTGTCCGACACCTACACGTTTTTGATTATTAAAAAAAAAAAGGAAAAGAAAATGATGCACCGAGAGTCTTGCGCTTGTTCCAAGTCAGAAATGGATTTGTTTGCCATGCCACCCACCATGATGACGATGCAAGAATCCAATGGGTCGAATTTCATCCCGTCTCCTCTTGGACAGATTCAGCTCCCATCGAGTTTGAAATGAAAGGACAACCCGAAGATTACATCGATCCGAATAGCAGTTACTTGTACCTGAAACTGAAAGTGATCAAAACCGACAATACCAATCCGAGTGCCGATGCCAGAGTAGCTCCCGTCAGCAATTTCATGCATTCCTTGTTCAGCGAAGTGGATTTGTACTTGAAGAACAAATTGGTCAGCAGTAGCATGGATACTTACCTTTACCGAGCGTACCTAGAAAATCTCTTGACGTACGGATGCTTGCATGGTATGGAAACCTGACACCTCAGGTGGGGACACATTTAACGACACAGCCCTGACAGCCGATGACAATCCTTATAATGTGGGTTTTAACGACCGTCGAAAGAAATTCCTGCAAGGCCGTAGTTAAAACTGATGGATCGTTTGCATTTGGACATGTGGTTGCAAGACAAGTATTTGCTCAACCGAGTGGATATTTGCCTGAGACTAAATCGCAACAGTATCGCTTTCCATTTGATGGCTTATGCCAACGAGTACAAAACCATCATCCAAGAAGCCAGACTTTACGTGCGTAGCATTGAAGTCTTACCTAAAGCGGGAAACGACATCAGTCACACAATGAGCAGATCGACCGCCAAGTATCCGATACGACGTGTAGAAGTGAAAACATTCACCATTGCTGCTAGACTCCGATCCAAGATCGAAGATCATCTGTTCCAAGGACAGTTACCCAAACGTTTAATCGTTGGCATCATTAGTTATTCAGCCCTCAACGGAGCCCACGATCAAAATTATGTCCAGTTTAAGCACTACAGAGTGTCCAAGATCGAAGTGAGTCGCGATGGCAAGACCTTGTGTACCAGACCCTTCGAACCTAACTTTGCCCAGAAGAATTACTTGAGATCGTACTTGTCCCTGTACGAAGCTACCGGACAACTGGTAACCAACACCAGTAACGGCATTTCGTACGAAGATTATGTAGGAGGTTACACTTTGTTGGTTTTTGATTACACTCCAGACCAAGGCAGCGACGAGGGACATTTCCACCCTATAAAATCCGGTCAACTGCGTGTGGAACTTCAGTTTGCAGAAGCTCTCGCCGATACGGTCAACGTCATCTTGTATGTCGAATTCGATAATACCATAGAAATCAACAGTTTGAGAGAAGTCATTCGAGACTGTTAGAAACTATGGAAGACGCTTATCCCTCTTTGAACGGTAGAGATTCTTTGGAAATGGAATGGGAGGATACCGTGAAAGCCGAACCCGAATTCCAGGATGAAGAGGACGAGGTGGTCACGTCCATATGGCCAGAACAAGAACAACATTTAGTGTCGTGTTTTGCCAAACACCTGGCGGATAAAATTATGGAATTGAGCAAGAAAGATTGCTATGGATGTCAAAATGATCATCCCAGTCAAATTCAACACGATAAATGTCTGATGATGAGTCAAAAAGAAAAATTGGACGAGTATCTGGACGACGCTTGGAGTCTCATCTCAGAAGAAGCAGTCTTGCATGAGTGGTATAAAAGCTTGAGTGAGCATTCTTGCCCTCCACTGTGAGCTAAAGAGATCTATCGCATCGAATCTCTCTTAGCCCAAAGTACAGAGACGAACCAAAAATACTTGTCAGAGATTTTCAAAGAAAGTCAGAATTGAATTAATGACTTATCATTATCTGTGGAAAAAAAAATGATACCTGGGAACTTTATGACCTTTTGAACAACCGTTCGTACACTACCTCTCCGCAAAAATTAAGACCATCAAGCTTATATCATCAACACGGACGACAGTCATCTTCCAGGAACTCACTGGGTTGCCGTCTACTTCCCTCAAGAGGACTGTGTGGAGTATTTTGATTCGTATGGATTACCCCCTTTGGAAGACGACATCATCGACTTTAAGAAAAGAAATGCCCAGACGACACGATACAATAATGTCAAATTACAAGGCACATATTCCATGGTGTGTGGACAATATTGTGTGTATTTTCTTCATCAACGCAGTCTTGGATATTCTTTAGAACATTTGGTGACTTATTTTGATCGTAACTCTTCTAGAAACGATGAGAAAGTAGGTCGATGGTTTGGTGATCATTATGGTTATCTTTTGTCTTTAGCTAGGAAACGTAGTGTACATCAATGGTCTCATGACTTCCATCAGTGGAAATCTCACATGATTTCACAACCTTGCCAACCTTGTCAAGAAGAGTTTGTTTGATGTTATTGTTAATTGTTAATTGTTTGTTGAATACAAATGTTGTGTTTTGAAAAAATATACCTGTTGTTTGTTTTCAAAAAAGACTGTGAATATATGCTTTTTGACTTCTCTCTATCCCTCACCATGACATTTGCTATCATAATGTTTCGACTCAACAAAAATCCAGTAGGGATGTTTTCTATCGCGTCCGCGTTTGAACCATATAAAGCGAGGCAGTCTCCAGTCTGGCCATCCATGGTTGACTCGTCTACCTATGAACATGCCTTCCAGACTAGCCAAGCTGAACGAAGCTTACGTGAATTTACGTGATGTCAGGCTAAAGCTGATACCGAAGCCTGAAGAGATAAAGAATGTCAGGATGTTATCAAAAGCCCAAGACCTGATAGAAGAGGTCTTCAGAGAAGAAATCAAGAAAGAACAAGAAGAATGGACAGAGAAGTACAGACTTCATAAGCAGAGAGAACAGCAACAACAACAGCAGCAGCAACAGCAGTAGCAAGAACCAGACTGAGGTTTTGTCGACTGTCGTGTGGACACCAAGGAGTTCTACTTCTCTTTCCGCAGAAGCAGACCGTATCGTATAGGAAAGCCTACCGTCAGACGGGGACGCAATCTTAGACAGTAAAAAAGATTGCCATCACTCCCCGAACAAAACAGCTCTTTTCAGGGCTACCCCAATACTCTCGAAAGACATACTAATTCAATTGCCAAAATAAGTTGCGTGTTTATGTTTTAAAAAAATAGAAGTGTAACTATAAGCACTTTGTTTCTTTTGTCAGTAAAAAAATTCCACACATCTTTCCTCTGTCTTGTCGAATCGTGCATGTCTGTGTTTGTAAGTAAAAAATGTCAACGTGAGTGTTTCTTTTTGGTCCGCGCGTTTGATGTGTTTGTAAGTTTTAGTGTCATGGGATGTTTACCTTCACGTCCGTGCTTCAAGTATATAAAGCGGCGCTATCGTCAGTCTGGCTACCCATCGTTGACTCGTCAACATTGAAAATGAGTAATAGAACTGCAAAGTTACTGGAACTTCAGATGCACCTGGAGTATGCCAGGCGGCTGCTAAACGAACTGGCTATGGAGGCCGTAGCGGAGGAAGCAAGGATAGAAGAGGAAGAAAAGAAGATGAAGAAAGAAGAGGAGAAGGAAATGAAGAGAGGGATCCTGCCTCACCTCATAATGAGACCTGTGTGTGAGGTGAAGCCAATGATCAGTACACCTTCACAACCAGTACCGCCACCTCAACCACAACCACAGCCACAGCCACAACAAGAACAACAACATCCTAGACTCTGGTATAGAAAACAGTGGGAAGTCTTCAGAATCCCAAAAACTGAAGATTGGGGTTCTGAAGCGACTCAAGAGGCTTCTGCGCTGCCAATCACAAATGTGAACTGGGTTAATGATTGGAGTAGGAGATGTGTCTGTGGTGCCAGACCTAGGAGGTGTAACCATTAGCCAGGTGCATCTGATGTTCTGAAAACAGCCTTCTCAAGGCTAACCAGATCTCTAGAAAAGAGACACTATTAAATTTGCCAATTTGTGCAAATGCAGAGTAGTTTGACTATAAACACTCACTCCTTTACTGATGTGTGTATATGTGTGTTTTGCGTTCGCGTACGTTTGTGTTGATAATATAGTGTGTGTGTGTCTGTGTTTAATGCGTTCGCGTTCATTTGTGTGGATGGTAGGTATGGTGTGTTTTTTCTTCTCTTCCCGTCTGTGTGGATAGTATAGTGTGTGTGTTTAATACATTCGCGTCCGTTTGTGTGGATAATAGGTATGGTGTATTTTATGCATTCGCGTTCGTTTGTGTGGATGGTGGGTATGTTGTGTTTTATTGCGTTCTCGTCCGTTTGTGTGGATAGTATATGTGGTGTGTTTTATGCATTTGCGTACGTTTGTGTGGATAGTAAGTATGGTGTGTTTTATGCATTCGCTTTCGTTTGTGTGGATAGTATAGTGTGCTTTTTTGCGTTCTCGTACGTTTGTGTGGATAGTATATGTGGTGTGTTTTATGCATTCGCGTACGTTTGTGTGGATAGTAGGTATGGTGTGTTTTATGCATTCGCGTACGTTTGTGTGGATAGTATATGTGGTGTGTTTTATGCATTCGCGTACGTTTGTGTGGATAGTAGGTATGGTGTGTTTTATGCATTCGCGTACGTTTGTGTGGATAGTATATGTGGTGTGTTTTATGCATTCGCGTACGTTTGTGTGGATAGTAGGTATGGTGTGTTTTATGCATTCGCGTACGTTTGTGTGGATAGTATATGTGGTGTGTTTTATGCATTCGTGTACGTTTGTGTGGATAGTAGATATGGTGTGTTTTATGCGTTCTCGTCCGTTTGTGTGGATAGTATAGTGTGTGTTTTATGCATTCGGGTTCGTTTGTGTGGATAGTAGATAATATGTGAACTGAGTGTAAGGGATGTTTTCCATCACGTCCGTGCTCCACGGAGATAAAGCAGAGCGCTCGTCAGTCTGGCTACGCGCGTTGACTATTCAACCCCATTAGAGATGAATGCATTTCATGAATTAAGACATAGTTGGTTCTGGATGATTGATGCAGCCTACGTGGTGGAAAGGCTTGAAAAAGAATTGAGCTATCCAGTCACGAAAGACTTTGTGACCAGTCAAGACACTAGCTTCAAAGTAGCCAGGGATCTGGTGCAAGGTACGATAGAAGAGGAGATGGAGAAACTGACAGGCTTCATCCAGCCTAAGTATGTGAGAGTGGGGACATTGAAGGAAGCCCTTGATCATGTCATCCAAGTGAGGTGCTTCTTGCAAGATGTACCTAATTAGAGTGGTCTTTTGTCCAGTGGGGCTTACAACAATTAATGAAATCTGAAGACATGATGAGAAAAGTGATGAATGAAGAGGTAAAGAAAATCAAAGACACCTAAACAAAAGAGAGAAAGGAGAAGGAAAACAGAAAGAGAAAAGAAGAGTTTGAAAGACTTAACAACAACTGGATGAAGGTGCAGAAAAAATTTAGAGCCATGGGACATCTTGATTGGATTCCAGAGGATGCAAAGAAGAAGAAAGGAATCATTGAAAAAGTGAGGAAATGGTTGAAGAAGTGGAGAAAATAGAAGTGGAGAAAATAAAAGAAGAAGAAGAAGAAGATCCCAAAGGCCCTTTTCAGGGCCCCTTTCATATGCCTCGAAAAGATATTTATTCTTTCTTGCCTATATATGTGTTGTATGATTTTGGTATGATAGATTGATGTTCATGAATCTATGGAAACGAACGCGAATGAGTAAAACATACTATACTATCCACAGAAACGAACGCGAATGCATAAAACTTTGTATAGGAACAATAGGAATGGAACAGGTGGGATGACGTCACTGTACTTGCCACATTGTTGCAAGTGTCCAGTACCGTGACGTCACCCTACCTGTTCCATTCCTATTATCGCTATACAAAATTCACATTGTCGCTATAAAGGCAAGGCTGTGCCATTTGTCGCTATAAATCTTGTCGCCATAGTATTCCGAGGGTGGGGTGGGTCTGTAATATATTTTCCCATTGTCGCTATAGTATCCCACTATACTACTCATAAATTTATTTTTTATACACTGTTACGTATCGGCTCGTTTAAAGTAACACAAAGAAAAGAGTGAAGACAACAAGCTTTGTAAATTTTAACAAAAATAATTTATTTCCCTAGAAAACACGGTGAAAAGGTAAATATATGAAACAAGACTTACGATTTACGAAGAAGATCCAAAAATTTGTCCTAATATTGTGAAAACACATAAGTCCTGTGACTAAACTGTTCTAAATTGACGTAGTCTGAATCTTAATTCCGTTCCAAGATGGCGGATGATGATGTCAGACGAAAGTTAAACACAATGTTCAGAATTTTCACTGTGAATCACAATTTGTATTGTCCTGTTCCAATTTAGAATTAATTTCAGCAAATGTTTTTGTCCAAAGTTAGTTGTGTAGTTCTCCAGGGAAAATAATTATTATTTAAAAGGTAGATGAAGTACAGCTATCGTCAATAACAAAACACATGTTATTCTTCATGCGTACGAACGAACAACCCTTTCCAGCACAAAGGAATACCTTCTTCTTAAGGTATTTAGAAACTCTATAAGATGTTACGATGTGACTCTCTAAGATGTTAAAATATGACTCTAGACTAGTTCGCAGCTACCTGAGTATTTTAAAGCAAACTAATACGTCACCCCATGCGCACGCATGAAGAAATCATGGAGATTTCGAAATATCGCCAACGTAGTATAGAATGTCAACAAGTATTCTTAGTAATGACCATGGTCACAACCAATCATTTACAGAGCTATTTCCTACTGTTTACTTGAATTGACGAAACAGTCATGCAAAAATCGTGCTTACGCGAGTCACATTTACGTTCTAAATAATCACGACGTTTCTAACAAAATATCAGACCCTGCGAACATAATCATCATCACAATAATAATTACATTTAAAGATATAAAAATGAAACAAAAATGAAATAGAAAGAATTAGAAAGAATTCAAATTTTAATACACATGTAATTTAACTACAGGGTCGTAACAACACATACATGTATTAATATACGCATACATTTATTTAATGTACACATACATGTATTCAAATACACATACATGTATTAAAGTTTGGAAGATTATTTGTGTCAATGCACACATGTACAAACACAAATATAAAAGGTTGTGATAATATTTATGGATATTCTTCTGCAAATTAATACAGATCATCTTATTCTAGAAGTGAGCACGAGAGAGAGAGAGAGAGAGAGAGAGAGAGAGAGAGAGAGAGAGAGAGAGAGAGAGAGAGAAGAAAAAATAAATTTTGAAAAACTCATCTGACCAGCTTGAAGCCGGCTTGTCAGTATCTGTATTAATTATGAATGTAATTTAACAACATTAAATGCAATAATTTACTAATATAGTCACCATTATCACTAACACTGTCATTGCTGACTACTAGAGACAATATATAGCCATTGCCGACTACTAGAGACAATATATGGCCATTGCTGACTACTAGAGACAATATGTGGCCATTGCTGACTACTAGAGACAATATATGGCCATTGCTGACTACTAGAGACAATATATGGCCATTGCTGATAACTGTTGTTAGATTTGACATTAAACAGTGTTCCTTTCAAATCAGCCAGAAGTATGTATGGCACGATTAGCTTGCCCACTGTAATTAACTAATTATTAGTTAATTCTTGCTGTAAGGTGATCCTGACACTCGAACTGTCTTACCGTTTTGATAGTCAGACTCAACACAGCTGAGTAGACTGAGTAATATTAGGCAGTCAAATGTTCAGTAATACATATAAATACTCTGTAATACTACTCATATTAATATTCAGTTAATACATATAAATACCCAGTAATACTACTCAGCGGTTCAGGATAGACTCCCTGTCTGTGAGTAGCTCATTGCCATCTGAACTCTGTAGGGGGCTCTGTATTTGAAAGGAAGGACCATACACTGCTTTCAACGCATCATAGAACCCCTTGTAGCCACCAATGTCAGCGTACAGCTGGGTTCTTTCTGCAAGCTTTGTCCACCATTCATTTTGTATGTCTCGGAGCCTGAGCTGGAGGGAGCTGCAGATGAGGCGGAAGGCTGCTTTCTTCTGTGGACAGGATGGTTGAGCGAGGTGGGCTTGGTGCGCTTTCTTTTTGGCAAGCAGTTCTTGGATTTCTTGCTTGTTTTCATCAAACCAGTCTTTGTTTTTCTTAGTGGTGAATCCAAGAATTTCTTCTGAGGTTTGCAGAATGGCAGCCTTGATGTTTTTCCACATCTCTTCCGGAGGTAGGTCTGGCGGAAAATTAGGTTCTTCAAGTCTAGACTGCAGGCTCTCTTGAAAATCTGCCTTGACGTCTGCAGACAACAGGTTTTTGACCTGGAGCGTCCTTCTCTGGGTGAATCCTTGTTGTCTGGGCCTGGGCTTGAAGTGGAAGTTGAGCTTGCGTCGGACAAGACGATGATCTGCGTGGCACTCTGCACTGGGCATCACTCTGGTATGAAGGACATCTTTTAAGTCCCTCTAGCGTACTATGATGTAATCGATTAGGTGCCAGTGTTTTGATCCAGGATGCATCCAGGTCGTTTTCAGGCTGTCCTTCTGCTGGAATACGGTGTTTGTGATGCTGAGTTGTAGTTCTGCGCAAAATTCAAGAAGCAGGCGCCCACTGTCGTTGTAGCCACCCACGCCATGTTTCCCAAGAATGGCTTTCCAGGCTTCTGAGTCTCGGCCCACTCTGGCATTGAAATCTCCGAGGATGATTATTTTGTCGCTCTCTGAGGCGCTGTTGAGAAGTCTGCGCAGGTTAGCGTAGAATTTATCCTTTTCAGCAGGATCTGCCTGGAGTGTTGGAGCATATACACTGAAGAGTGTGGTGTGCTGTTGGTTCCCTAACGGGAGACGAATGGATATGATGCGGTTGGTGTGACCAGTGGGAAGGTTTGTTAACTTGGTGGCGATTGAATTCTTGACCATGAAACCGACTCCTAAAAGTCGCTTTTCAGTCTTTAGTTATCCTGACCAGTACAGAGTGTATCCAGCCCCGAGTTCTCTCAGACTTACTTCCTCTGAAAGGCGGACTTCGCTAAGTGCAGCAATGTCGACACCAAGGCGAGAGAGTTCGTTTGCGATTAAGGCAGAGTGTCGTTCTGGTCTGTTGTTGTCGGTTGAGTCTAGCACTGTTCTGATGTTCCAACAAGCCAGTTTTTGTCTTTTCCCACGATGTGAGGTAGGTGGGGCATGCCTTGTTCTTTCTGATATGTTTCAGCCGCGTTGGAAGATGCCCGTTGGCTGCGGCAGGCCAACTGGGGTTCTGGGTGGGGCATAAGGAGACGAGCTTGGTTAGGTCACCTTTTCTAAGCCCCTCTCCATGCAGAGCAAGCAGTGCTGTCCCTTGAAAAGGCTGCTTGGTCACTCAGGCTGCTACCGGGTGATGGTGTTGTCTCAAGATCAGCATCAGACGGCCAAAGGCCTGAGTCGCCTGCATGTAGGATTGGGAATGCGGCTTCCAGTGACATATTTCACCTGCCGTTTTCGTTCCTTTCTCATCGCTGCAGGGCTTGATAGAGTCGTACAGATGTAGGGGTAGACGTAAATAGTGGACAGTTCCTTCATGCCTGTGCAATGGAGCTTTTAGGTGGAGTGCAGTCTGCGCAAACTGGCCCCACCCTTTACCCCTGGGGTTCATCTGCCATGGCAAAGCAAGCCAGGACGGTGACAGCGAGGTCCACAGGCCGTAGGTTTGATATCGGAGTTTCCCTCTCCTAGGCAGATAGCCAGCCATGGCTGAAGAGATCTGCCTTCCCTGTTATTTCGAATCATAGCTGATCGGCCACAGCCACAGTCCACTAATACATATGGTACGCCCTGGTCCCGAGCACTTGGCTGTTAATCTGTAGAGACCATCAGCCCTATCCGGTGACTTCAATGTAGAAGTTCATACGCCTAGTAATGCAGTGTTAACATCATCCCCTCCACGTCGTTTGGTCCACCAGCTGAAGCGGTGTACCGGGGTATGCCGAGAACGATTCCTTCTTGGAGGCAGACGTGAGAGATTTGGGAGATGGATGAGGGTCAGTGCGTCCATCCACTCAGAGAGTGCAGCTGCCAGACAACAAAGGTACTACCTCTATCCAGAGCCCCCTATACCCCACTCTGTAATACTACTCATATTAATACTCAGTAATACATATAAATGCTCTGTAATACTATTAATATTTTCCAATTGCGGGTTAATTCACCATGACTGGTTAAGACTGTATGGGCTATTTAAAACCTTAGCTTGAACACTGAGTAGCCGTTAAAGTCTTCATCTACTCAGCGGTATGATCTACCCTTCCCTGTAAATAAGGAAGTACAAGATAAATAACAGTTTGGAACAAGATCACATGCAAGCATTTTGCTTAACTAAATGAATGAGACTAGGAAATCACACACACACACACACACACACACACACACACTAATAAAACAAAATTATGTGAAGCTGGCACACATAAGAACGTGTATCCTATTTAAATGTGTTACAACATTTGTAATTACTGACAGATTTAGCTATTCATTTTTGTGTCAATCCAACAACTTTTTTTAAAATATTTATTTTGATAATTAAAAAGTATCATAATATTGATAATAATTGCACAAAGCATAGCATATTTTAAACATATCATGGTTCTCTGAAGTTTTTGGATAAATGGGAAAAAATTATCCATACATATAGGATTTATCATTTGTTATTAATCATTGCATCAGTCTCACCCAAGAGGTCAACTCTAAGTCTGCTCTATGCTTTGCCTAGGTATATATCCGACAATTAAATTGCCAGGCATATTCCATTTTGGAGTGTCTGGAGAGCCTGTTAATGAGTCCCGTACTTAGTTGAGTTAAATCTTCTGTCATTCTTATTAAATATTTTTCGTTCGGTTTCCCTTTTGTTCTTTACAAAGTTTATTTTGGCCTCAGAATTTCCACGTTTCATTATTACTGGCTTTGATATTTTATCGATGGCAAGTATGTTTCTCTGACTCACGTCTTTACCTGTAGAGTCTTGAGCTAAATGAGCCATTTTGGTTTTTAAATATTCATTTTTTATGTTTCTTGTGTGTCAAATATTTTTAAGTTTTTTTGTCTAAGGTATCCTTCCTTCTGATTTATTTTCTGCCTTGCCTCGCTTGTCCGATGTGCTTTTGAGTTCTTCTTCTGTCAAATTCACATTCTCCATATTTGTGCTTTCTTTTTTTCTTTCGATTATTTATTTTTAAACAGTAGTGACTCCATCCTTTACTGCTAATCTGACATCCTATCTTTTATTTTTTGCTCCAGTAGTAGTGTAGTGGGGTACTATAGGATCAATGGGAAAATACATTACACCCCCCCCCCCGGGCTCATATAGGGGTACGATTTATAGGGTCAAAAAATCACCCTGGGCTCATATAGGGTCAATGGGAATTTTGTGTAGGGACAAGAGGAATGGCACAGGTGGCATGACGTCACGGTACTGCTCACTTGCAACAATGTAGCAAGGGGCTGACCTAAATACACGCAGCTACTCTAGGGAGGGCCAAATACAATAGAGAGACAGAGACATAGAAAACACATAGATGACACATATATAGGCAAAGTGAAAATAAATATCTTTTCGAGACAGTGGAGTGGTCCTAAAAAGGGCCGTTGTTTGTTATGTTAACACCAGTTCGTTAACATAGAGGGCATCGCATAGGTCTTCTTCTCTTTCTCAAACTTCGTCTAACCTCTGGTCCATAAATCAGAACTCGCTTCAGACAGCCTTGTCTTTCCACATAGGTCCTTCCTTTCCAAACACTTGTCTCGGTGATCCTAACGATTCTCCATGATGATCTCACATACATGGGTAAGTCCGTACGGACAAACAGCGACGATACCAGAGCAGACGATTCTACGTTGGCCCACATCTTTGTGACGAGGAACAGGTGAAGGGAATGAAGTAAACCGCGTTTATTTATAGTGGAAGACCGGATCGAAACGGATTGAGATTGTTCACTAATCCCAACACGCGTTACAAAATTCAGTAACTTCGCGGAGTCTGTCTTCCAACCCGAAGAGAGCTACTTGTGACGTCACATTCCATATATAGGTGCGCTAGCGTCTGTGCGCAGTGAATCGATGCGGCATTGTTTTGTGAAACATGACTGAAACTAAGAAGACGATGAATTGGGGTGCACCGGCTTTGGAGACGAAAAGCGATGGCATAGCAGTGGCTACCAAAGTTAACACAGCGCTACTTCCCGAAGAAACCGATTTCAATTGGCATTTAGTAGATTTTCTCTCTTCGCAAGAATTTGTTCCGGTACCAGTACCTTCGCCACCTTCTCCTTCTTTACCACACGTCGACGATTTTAAACAAAGACAGAAAGAAGAATTGGAGAAATTTTTACAGCAGCAGAAAGAGGCAGAACAAGCATTTCTCCTTGAACAGCAACAACGAGAAGAAGAGGCAAGAAGGAAACGACAGGAAGAAGAAGAAGCAGTAGAGAAGACACAAGGTCTAGGAGAGAAGGATAACAGTGAACCTCAAACGGTAACGGTACTCTAGGACATTTTGGCAGAGTTAAGAAGTCTGAAACAAATGTATCAGACTTCTTTATTACGACCCAAGAGAAAAAGACCTTCCCGAGCCAAACAGCCCAACCCTGTTACTACACCGGGGATACCACCCCTCGTGATTTCTACCCAATCATTGACAGGAGCGAGTCAACAAGTAGGCCTTGGCCGTTGCAAAGGCTTACGGCAGTTAAAAAAGTTCATAGACTTTTTCTGTGTTTTTTCTTTACTCTCTCTGTTTCTTAAATTTCTTCACTTTCACAATTTATTCCTTCTCTTCTTCATGACTTTTTTCTAGTCTTCTTTTCTTTTCTGTCTTCTCTTTCTGAACATGTCAGGGTTCTTCCTTTGCCGAGGGCACCTCTTTTTCTTCTTCCTCCTCCTGCTCATGTTGTTTCTTAGGACGCTCTGAAGACGAATGTCCTTTCTCTTTATAATGATAACAGGTATCTTGACTTTTGTCTCTTTTGACACTGGTCTTGCTTTTATGACGGTCTGGACATTCTGTAGACCAACGCCCTTTCTTCTGACAGATATAGCAAGTACCTAGACTTTTATCTGGAAAGGAGAGGGAGAGTAGTCCGTCGGCTTGTCTGAAGAAAACTTTCGTATGACACCTCGCAAAGCTCTGATCAGAAGTTCGATCTGTGTGGGTTCTTCCATCGTGCTGGTCGGCTTGAGAGCGAAATGGATACTGAGAGGGAAGGAACCAGCCCTTTATATATACACTGGTCTGACATGGATATATAGGGGTCCATGGCGTTTCAAATGTAGTCATTTGACTTGTTGCAGTCAAGATGAAACGATCGCATCATCTCGTAAAGAAAGGAGAAGAAAGTAAGAGGCAGAAACGTGATTTATCGCCTCTCACAGTAGCTGAAGTCTTGGCTCAAATTCATGCCAGCGATTTTGAAGATGAGATGAGTGAACCAGAATCCAGACCCAGAGAGTCGACACCCAGTCAAAGTCCATCACCACCAGTAAACCCTCAAAAGTACTACCACATTCGAGACACAGACAAACGCTCCTCTCGAAAATTTAGAACCACAGCCTACACGTACACTGTGAAGTTTAAAGATTTCAAGTCCACGTACCGTTGGAGAAAGCAGAAGGGTTCATCACCGATGTGTGGGATTCTTTGTTAAATACACTGAAACAGGAATGTCAAGCCAAAGAAGACGATCGTTTGAGACTTTCCATTCATCACGACAGTTTGAAGTCCCCCGTTTGGATCGAGTTTAGCAGACCAGCAGAATTGACATCTTCCAAAGTCATGGACAAGATTCAACACGTACATCAATCCAACGACAAGTTTCACATCACCGATGGAAAAGCGACACTGTTCATGACCCACGTGTCTCTTCCCCAAGGGACAGGGCATGGCAAAAAAAGTGTTCTTGGTAGACATCCTTCGCAGCACCAAAAAGAGCCTGGTCCAAATTAACAACACTCAAGACAAGATGCGTTTAGCCCGTGCCATCGTGGTGGGACGAACGTATGCCGACAAGAACGACACGGCAGAATGGAAAAGAGCCTGGGAAACTATTCGACAATCGGACCGAGCCAAACAACGAAGAGAAGCAGAACTCCTGTTACAGCAAGCGGTCATATCCAAAGACACACCCTGCGGCATTCCTGAAATGCAAACGTTGCAAGACGTCTTAGCTCCACGCTACACCTTGAAAGTACATCCTCAAGAAGTGAGCGGACCTCTGTTGTTTCGAGGCAAAAATTTCAAAGACGGAAAATACATTCACGTCTATGATCACGATGAACATTTCGATGCCATCACCAGTATCACTGCATTTCTGGGATACAGTTATTACTGTGAGAAATGTGACTATGGCTATAACAATCGAGAGCAACACAAGCATTGCGGATCGAAATGTGAGGGATGTTTAGCCTCTGAGTCCTGTCTGGACGAAAGACAAGAACGAGTGCATTGCCCAGCTTGTCAGCCCACGTGTGTCAGTCCTACCTGTTACCAACAACATCTAAAGACGAAAGGTTCACAGCAGAAAAGTGCTCGTCAACTCTTGAGATTGTGCCCTACTTGTGGACAAGGCATGCGTACCAATAATGCCAAGGCGCACGTATGTTCAGGAAAGAAGCGATGTCACAATTGTCGCCAAGTCGTGGACTTGGAACACCAATGCTTGATTCAAAAATACCAATCCAAATATGAAGAAGATAATGACCAAAAGAAAGGCCATTTCATCTTATTCGATTTCGAATACATGCAAGAGACTGGCATTCACATTCCTAATTTCTGCGTGGCTCATCTAGCACGAGACAAGTACATCGAAGAGCCTATCGTGACTCATTGCCCTCACGATTCCTGGAGGACGTGAAAAAATCTTTCGGGGATCGAACACGCTAGCCGATTTTGCCCAATGGATTTTAAACCCTATCGACAAGACTTGAAGCCAAGAAGACATCGAACGTTACGGAGATTGTCATCGCTATGCCACGGTGATGGCTCACAATTTCTCGGGATACGATGGGCAATTTCTTCTAAGATACTATACGGAACAAAGTACCGAACGTCCTAAAGTGACTTTGAAAGGAGCAAAAATAATTTCCATGGAAGTGGGACAAGTGCAGTTTAAAGATTCGATGAGTTACTTGGCCATGCCTTTG
Source organism: Megalonaias nervosa (assembly GCA_016617855.1). Taxonomy (NCBI): domain Eukaryota; kingdom Metazoa; phylum Mollusca; class Bivalvia; order Unionida; family Unionidae; genus Megalonaias; species Megalonaias nervosa. The sequence goes on from JAECUM010095637.1 coordinate 43,444, forward strand.
AGCTGCATGCCTAAAACGTTTGGAATGACAGAAATGGCCAAAGGCTATTTTCCACACTTTTTCAATACCGAAGCCAATCAACATGCCGTTCTACCCCATTTGCCCGAGGCTCACTTCTACGACCCGGACAACATACGTGCCGAACAACGAGAAGCTTTCTACGCTTGGTACCACACTCACGCCTCGGACCCCTTTGACTTTCAGGAAGAAATGTTAAAATATTGTCGTTCCGACGTAGACATTTTACGACGTTGCTGTGGAACATTTTGAGAGCTGTTCATGGAACTCGGAGGGATCCATCATTTGAAAGAAGTCTGCATCATTGCCAAAGAGTGTTCCTTAGTGTACCACCAACGATTTATGCCCGAAAACACCCTAGCTGTCATAAGTCCTCAAACGACCAACTTTGTCAAACGTCAATACTCGATCACAGCCCTACGCTGGTTACATTACTTGTGCGACAAGGAAGACAAATGGATCCAACAAGCTCGCAACGGAGGAGGCGAGAAAGCTATCGGAAGGTATTCGGTGGATGGCTGGGACTTAGAAAACCCCAAGTTCGTGTACGAGTTTAATGGGTGCTTATTTCACGGATGTCCCATCTGCTACCCTCAACGTAACACGACAAACCAGTTTTTACAACGAACCATGGAAGATTTGTACCAGGCCACTTGTCAGCGGTGCTTGAAGTTAGAAGAGCAAGGATGCCAAGTGGTGGAAAGGTGGTAACACGAGTACGATCAGCGATTGAAAACCGATCCCGAGTTTAAGCGCATCGTGGAAAGTTACAAGCTGGTGGACCCACTGAACTCGAGGGACAGTTTGTACGGAGGACGGACGAATGGCAGCTGCTTGCTGTACCAAGCCGACGAAGAGAAAGGAGAAGAAATCAGATACTTGGACGTGTGTTCTCTGTATCCGTACGTGTGCAGATATTGTCACTTTTCCGCAGGGCACCCGCAATTGCTGACGGAACACATCGACCTGGAAAACATTCGACAACACGAAGGATTGATCAAGTGTAAAGTCTTGCCTCCCACGAACTTGTACCATCCAGTTTTACCTGATCATTGCCAAGGAAAACTGATGTTCCCTTATGCCGTACTTGTGCTGAAACGTGCAACCAAGACCAACCTTGTCAGCACATTCAGGAAGAACGCGCCTTGACAGGAACGTGGGTCAGCGTAGAATTGTTCAAAACTCTGGACCTGGGATACCAACTGTCAGAAGTGTACGAAATTTACCACTTTCCCAAGACTGAAAAATACCACAAGGGCGACGAGACTCAAAAAGGCATTTCCGCCGACTACGTGAATGACTTTTTGAAACTGAAACAATAAGCCAGCGGCTATCCTTCCTGGTGCGACACTCCCGAAGACCAAAATAAATTCAAAGAGAAATACTAGGAGCAGGAAGGCATCATTCTAGACCACATTAAGAAAAACGAAGGAAGGCGATCGTTTGCCAAAGGTATATGAAATTGCTTGTGGGGCATAATGGCACAACGACCGTGTTTACCCAAGACGGAGTATTTGTCAGAACCTTCCCGCTATTTCCAGATGATTCACGAAAAAAACAAATACATGAAACACGTGGACGTCGTTCGTGAAGTCTTGATCTTAGTCAATTACGAAGAAGAACTGGACTTTGTAGAAGCCGACGAATTTGGAAATGTCATGATTGCGGCTTACGTGACAGCCCATGCTCGTTTAAAACTGTACGAAGCTTTAGAACTGTTAGGAGATCGTGTGCTGTATCTTGACACGAACATTTGCATCTACATTGATCACCTGGGTCAACCTCACCCTATCATCGATGGAGACCGTTTAGGAGCCTGGACGGACGAGCATCCCGACGACAAGATTCTAAGTTTTGCAAGTGGCCGTCCCAAATGTTACGGCTACGAATACCGTAACCCTCAAGGAGAAGTACACACGGAGTGTAAAGTGAAGGTATTGACTCTCAATTATCGCACCAGTCGACTGGTGAACTTTGGCGTCTTGAAAGAAGCCTTGCACACTGGACAGGATGGAAATGTTAAAGTTACCACCCACGAACCGCACAAGATTGTACGTTTACCCACACACCAAATAGTCAGCCGACCCTTGGAGAAAGTCTATCAAATCGTGTACCAGAAGCGAGTACGACTTCCCAATCACCAAGCTCGAGTGCGATGCTGTGCCTTGCGAAGGCAGGGATGCCGTACGCTATGACCGTGGCGATTCAGTGCCACATCATGGAAATTTTGCTACGACTGTACCTACCATGGACAGTGATGCTGTGCGTGTCAAACCTGATGGATGCAAATGCGATGCCACTCGTTATCGTACACCTTTTCACTTTACTGGTTTTCATGGTGGATGTCATCCTTATGAAACCATGCGGCTACCACCCTACGGATGTCATGTAAAACTGAGCAAAATCCTGCATATTTCACCGTACCCTCATGGAAATGAACCTGTGAAAGACGAATATTCGTTCCCTGTGCGTTTGCCTGAATACTGTGAGTATGAAAGTCGATTCCAAACCTTCCGAGAAAAATGGCCAAAATATCTGGGAGGACCTACTCCCGAAGAATTAGCTAGAGCTAGATTTATCTACTTGGGCGAAGGGGATAAAGTCAGGTGCTTCAGTTGTGTGTCACTTCACGAGTGGGAGAAGAAAGATTGCGCTTACCTGGAACATGCTCGATGGTCTCCAGATTGTCACTACCTACCTTTAGTGGGACCTCGTCATTGAAGTGGGTATACCATGTCGTGTAAGAAAGCAGCTACGGGGTTAGGAGTAAAAAATTGGACAACCCCTAGACAAGTATTTAAACCCCATGTAGAAAATAAAATTCAAACATTACCAAACGAATTGCAAGAGACGATCTACAAGGACATTTGGCAGTGACTTGCCAGAGACAGATGTCAATTTGTGACTGTAGAACTTTTATGTCGAGAAATTCACAAGAGGAAATTAACAAAAGTCAACAAACAAGTCCGATTTCTCTGGATCAAAGGTGCGTTCTTCCTACTATTTCGCTTTAGTCCATTTACATTTGAAGATTTTATTGACATTCTTGACCGTTTCCTGGAATGGCAGTGGTCAGAATTTACTCATTACGTTCATTACCTTCGCTCTAGGAGAAGTGTTTGACTGACACGATTATGGATACTTTACAAGAGAACATTCGTGGTTTGTCTGTGGAATTGAGAGAACGCATTTACTGCAAGTTGGTCAAAATACAAGTGAAACGCAAAGAACCATTGCATCAGTTACGTCACAAATGTTGGAACCACTGGTGTCTAAATGCTTTAAGAGGACTGATTCTGATGAAAGTGTTCCAGTGGTCAGACATTGATGAATCGCGTGAAATTCATAAATTTTTGGATGCCACTCATTCAACTTACAAGGTGATCCTAATACACCGAATTAGAACGGACGAGTTAGAGGATTACAACAAATCTTTACAAGAACAATTCTTTCTAGTTCAAGAGGAAACTTCTGTGCGACGTGTTGTGTGTGAGTTAGTGACTAAACTGTTTTGGTACGGCGGTACTAAAATAAACTCGAGGCTGTTCAAAAAGTACACTTATTACCTAACACCAAAGAGGGTATAAAAACGGACTACCATGCCACGACCGTTATCATTCGTGATACAACAGATTCCGTGGAAGAAAATCAATGACACTATTCAAACGGTGGAAGATTACGATCGTCTATTACGAGAACTGTGTCCATTGAATTGGGGTCGACGTGTAGTGTGTGTCTTAGTGACTTGCTTTCTGGGATTTCGTTTACCAGCCGATTCCTTGTGGATTCTTTACGAACAGTACATACCACTCCAAAAAGCATGAAAGTGGTCACTTTAAATGTACACGAAAGACTCATTCTGCTCAAAGCTTTGCGCTTTCATCTTGATACTTCTCAACCTCTACGGGAAAACAAGATTCGTCAACTTTTAGGCACCGAAGATGTGTACGACGACGTGTGTTAGCTTGTGACTTGCACCCTCACTGGAAAGATGTATGTGACTGGAAAGTTGGGGGTTGGAGTCATGGACGCTATGCCAAAGATTTGTAATCCTAAAAAATTGAAACGTTCTGTGAAAAAGTAACTTTTAAACCAGTGTTTAGTGACAGTGTCAGAAGAAGAAGAAGAAGTCTTGACCGAGGAAAACCACTCTCTTCAGGACAGGACAGTGATCGACATCCCCGAAAGGTCATTCCGGGAGGACTCTTGTGTGACTGTCCCAAGGAGTGTAGAGACTCTAAGAACATTACACACTACCCCTACGATTTCACCTCTTGATCACCACAAATGTTGTACAGAGACTTGTTTATATTCCACTATGATCGGTTTGATGTGTCTTTTATTCATGTACTTAACCATTTGGCTTTTATGTATTTTTGTCTTTCGTGTTGTTTACAATTAAAGATGACAATAAACGTTTCCTGAAAAAAAAGTATAAAAACACTTGTCTTGTCTGTCGTCGTGTCAAAAGTGACATTTCTTACACTACTATGGCTACCTCTACTGTCTCTGCTCCCTCTTCCTCCACTGTCAAAGTCATTGACGAACACGTAAATCGTGCTAGTTGGGAGGCCTTGTATCTTCGCCATCTCTTTAACATGCTCATTGCCGGACCAAGCGGTTCAGGCAAAACCGAATTTGTCAAACGTTTGATCGAACACAAACATCATTTGATCGATCGTCCACCTCAACGAATCGTGTGGTGTTACAAAGAGTGGTAATCGGCGTACAGCCTTCTGCGAGAAAGTCAAGGTGATTCCATCGTCTTTGTGGAAGGCATTCCTGGCGAAGACGACGGGATCGTGTCTGACCCTAGCGAAACTCATTTGGTTATTTTTGACAACATGTTAGGAAAGACGAAGAAGAAATTAAACTGTGGTTTACGCGCAAAGGGCATCATCGTAATGCCAGTGTCATTTACATTACCCATAATTTTTTTCAACAAAGTAAAGCCCATCGTACCATCAGTCTCAGTGCTAATTACGTGGTGTTGTTTAAAAGCCCTAGAGATAAATCGCAAGTACAAGTCTTAGCCAAACAGTTAAGGACACCTTGGCTGACAAATGCGTACGACGATGCCACTCAAACCCCACACGCTTATTTACTCGTGGATTTAAATCTCACAACTTCCGATTATTTGCGATTTCGTACCCATCTGTTTCACTACTGGTGCCAAGACGGAGGGCCTATCGTGTACATGTCCACTTCGTCGACTTAATTACAATCACCAAAAAAGTCTATAAAAACCTTTGTCACTTTGACTCTGTCTCACACATCGTCAACATGACGTCCCTTCAGTCTCATCTTCCCATTAAATTGATTGGTGCCTTGTACGGTATCAGTTGCGAAAAAATCCACAAATACGTGCTCGTGTCTTAGAAGCTAGTCTCACAGAAGTCTTACGATGGTTTACGGTGACAGCACGTCAATTACTCATTCACATTCCACATCAAATCAAAAGTCGTCCCCAAGAAAAAAGCCACGCCCAGACGTACCCAGAAAAAAATATTAAAAGCAACGGTGTCAAGACCAGGTCACAGCCTCAGAAAAAAAAAGAAAAGTCCACAGAAAACAGCTTCTCCCGCAAGAGGGTGTCTCCAAAAACTTCTCCTCCACCGGTGACACCCTCTTCCACTTTAGCAGCAGTGGCCGTTGCTCATAAAGTAACTGCCCCCAAACTGAAAGTCCAAGAGAGAACGGGTGTGTTACAGAGTTTACTGGATTTGTCCAAGCAAGAACTGTCCCAATTTAGTCCGTTGCGAACTCCGCCACGACGTGTGTTGCCTGTCATCAAGTTGATACGAAGTAAAGACAATCAGTGGCGACGCATTCCAGTATAAAAAGACCTGAGGAAAACAATACGGATCATTGTCTTTGTGCTGCTGAACGCCCAAAAGATGTCCCCTCCAAGAAGTGCACACCGTTACCATCGTCCAAAAAGGAAAAGGAAAACGAAAAAGACAGTCACGTCATCCTAAAAAACGCTTAGCCAAACATCGACGTCACCCTCTGAAAAGAACACTCGTCAAAAGAATAAAAGGAGAAGCCACCAAAGGGGAGGATTTTACATTAATATGGATAAGTTAGTAGATAATCACTCCGCAAAGTTAGAGAACGCGTTCTCTAACTTCCTAAAGAAACCAAAAAGATAAAAGGATGCATGTCGATTCATGGACTTCAGTGTATGTTGTGCACCAAAAGATGTCTCCTCATTGTCGTTCTTCTGTCCAGAAAGGTTAAAGAAAAAGACAATTTCGTCATCCGAAAAAACACTTAGTCAAACATAGACGTCACCCCCAGAAGAGGCACACTCATCCAAAGAAAAAGAGGAGCCACCAAAGAGGAGGATTCTTTGGCGATTTTGGAAAACACATCGCCACCTTTAAGACGAAGCGATAGTCCCCCAAAAAGGATAAAAGACCGTGTGACAAGTCATCGACCTTATTGTATTTTTTGCTGTGTGCCACGAAACCAACGAACCAACCAAGAAAGATGTCACCCCCAAAAAGACATTCCCCTTCTACCCCCAAATGTTGTCTGAATGTCTTGAAAGGCACGATACCTTTGCCTAAACACCAGAAAGAATGCTTAGCCAAACATAGACACGTTCTTCGCCAAATGGTCCAAAAGAAAATAACCATTGGTCAAAAGAAAAAGATGTTGGTGCAACTCGGAGGAAGTTTGCCTTTTTTTACCCATGTTACTGAAAGGAGTAATGGGTACAATAGGAGGACCCTTACTGAAAGGAGTAATGGGAACAATAGGAGGACCCTTGCTGAAAAGACTATTAGGAAACATCCTGGGAGGATGAAGATAAAAAGATCCAAGAAGATAAAAGGGACCTCTGGAGTCAAAAGATCTCAGACGTGATCCTTGAAATCCATTGGAAGGACGATAACTAGCTTTAGTGCCTTACAAACGATGGATAGAATACCATCGTTGGGAAGAACAACGAACCACACATTTACCTCCCAATCCTCATTTGACCGAGATGTCCCAGTTACAACACGAATTGCAATCCTTGATCGATCGCAGCGATTTGTCAGAAAGGGAAAAATTGCAACGGTACGGTTATTTGTTGCAACGACTGAAACTCTTTCACCAAAAAGCTTTAGACGAAACAGCTCAACCCACTCTGAAAGATTTTAAGGCCTTAATGAAAAGTTCACCACCACAACCACCACCACTACCACTCCCAGTGGTCAAGACAGATGCAGCCCCACGGTTGCCTGAGGAAGAAGAGGGAAGAGAAGTCTTTCAAACACCGTCAGCAGCTCCCATCCCTAGTAAGATTGCAGCGTCCTTGTTGACCCCTTCCCCTACACCGCAACGAGAAGAACTTAAAGCTTGGGTTAAAAAGATGATGTCCACTCCACCTTCGACAGAAGTGAAAAAGAAAGAAGGGAAAGCAGAAGTGATAAAAGAAAAGAAGACCAAAGCCATTCCATTATCACCACCACCACCACCACCGCCACTACCACCAAAACTACCTTCGACTTCTACTCCTGTGGCACATCGGACACGTAAAACCGTTTTTAAACCACTTCAGAGTACCATCAGCGAAGAGTGGATCACTTATTAAAAAAATGGAGAAGGTGTTAGCCAGCATTTACTAGGACCCATCCCATCCTGCAGGTTACGGAGGAGTTCAGAAATTGTATCGTGCTGCCAAAACTCGACTGAAAAGTGTTCGTTTACCTCAAGTGCAACGATGGTTATAAGAACAAGCCACGTACATCTTACACAAACCCATTCGACAAAAATTTTCCACAACGATCATCAATGGCAAGCCGATTTAGCCGATGTCTCTCATTTGGCCACCTACAATCGTGGTTACAAATATTTGTTTTGTGTCATCGACGGCTTTTCCAAATTTGCTTGGGTCGTGCCATTGACTTCCAAATCGAGCAGTGAGTTAGTGCGAGCCCTGCAACTGGTGTTGAAACATTGTGGGCGTCACCCTCTTTGATGGCAAACTGACAAGGGCACCGAATTTCTGAACCAAGCTTTCCAGAAAGAATTGAAGAAACGTGACATACATTTTTTCACCACCGAGAATCCCGAAACCAAAGCCAGCAGCGTAGAACGTTTTCAACGCACCTTGAAAGAACGCATTGGGCGTGCTCCCCAAGAGGTGACTCCCGACAATGAAGTGACCATCTTCGAGCGCCTGTTTGGTACGTCCCCGACAGTGACTGTCCCCAAGAAAGGTGGAATGTTGGCATCAGGAGATTCGGTACGCATTGGCAAACCCAAACGCACTTTCGACAAAGGTTACTTATCCAACTGAACTACTGAATTGTTTCGTGTCACCGAACGTGTGCGTGGCCGTCATCCTCTCGTCTATAAATTGGAAGACATGAACGGGGAAGTGTTAAAAGGAACGTTTTATTTGCCCGTGTTACAACGTGTGACCAAAAAAGAAGACGAGGTGTACGAGATCGAAAGCATTCTCGATCGAAGAACCCGAAAAGTGGGAAAACGACGTGTCAAAGAAGTCAAAGTACGTTGGAAAGGATATCCTCCCAGTTTTGAGTCTTGGATCGACACTTCGCAACTCATCGACTATAAAAAGAAGTGACCATCATTCCCTTCAACACAGCCTCAGCTACCGCAGTAATCACTCCGTCGCCCAGTTCTTCTCTGCAAGATCTACAAAAGCAACCCTTGTGGGTGTGGTGTGGAGAACGTGTGCCTAAAACGCAAATCGTCTTTTTCTGCCAAATCTTTGTGGTGTATTGTGTTATCGGTGCTGCTATTGCCAATTTGAGTTTGCAACAAGGAGACAAACAATTGTGGACTATTTTACTTAGCAGTTGCATTGGTTACCTTCTTCCTAATCTGTCTCTGAAATATTCCTCTAACGGAAAGAACAACAACGGGAGCCTTGTGTCCAACGTTAGTTCCCCATCTAACAGTCACCCTAACCATCCTTTTTTAGACACTCCTCTGACTTCCAGTGAGCCCTCGGACACTAGAACTCTGGAATTATGAACAACCGTGTTTCCCAATAACACTCTGTGCTGTTACACGGCCAGATTACCTCAGGCCATCCAATTGGATCACGAAGTCCATTGGGAAGTGGGTTTAGTGGAAATAATTCACCCTACACAAATCAAAAACATCATCGAAAATCAAAACACTTTTACGGTAGAAGTTCATGACGAGCAAGTGCAAGTAGCCTTGGATGAACGCATCAGTGTAGGTGACTCTATGAAATCACAAGACCCCAAAACTAAACGATCCATTTATCGGTTGAAAATTCCCTCAGGCTATTATTTTAGTGGTAAACATTTGGTGAACACTATGGCTGACAGGTTCATTAACGTGTTTGGTAAAGTCTTGGAGAAAACCAGAAAAAGTGTCACGATCGATTACCACAAAATATCTCGTCGCCTACTCATCAAATTTTCAGAGGACAAAGTATTGACCATTACATATTGTCCTGAATTGTATGACATTTTGGGTGGAGACCCCAAGTTGATCAAGATTGCAAGCGAAATACCAGCTGTGACCGGTAACTCGGATTTTGCGAGATATTTTAGATTCCCTGTAGAAATGAACCAAGGACTGAATTTGATTTTTGTGTACTCCGATGTGGCGGAGTACAACTTGGGGGGACACACCTCCGTACCGTTACTGCGTGTCATTCCTTTCAAAGTGGATTCTGCCACGAAAGCTGACGAGGAAGGTGGAAACACCTATCACGTTCACCGCGAATTTGTACATCCTCACTATTTACCCGTCAGTAAGTCGCATTTCGACACTGTCAACATTACTGTAAAAGGATATCTGGGACAAAATATTCCATTCACCGAAGGGAAAGTCACAGTGAAACTCCATTTTCGAAAACGATTACTCTAACCCCTTGTCAGTCATGTATCCTGTGTACCGAGGAGTCACTCGACAGCGAGGACATGGTTTAGGTGATATGCTCAAATCAGCCTTTCGTACAGTGGCTCCCGTTTTGAAACCGATGGTGACAGGGGGATTGCACGCCTTGAAAGATGCCGCGTGGACGCACGGTAAAGAAGTTCTCCAAAATGTCATCATTGACAAACAAAACTCCCAAAGAAACTTTCTTGAGAGCAGGCAAAAATGTCTTGCTTCAAAGGGGCAAAGACATTTTGGGCCGGCGAGAAACTCCTATAAATGCGCTAGGCGATGCCGAGTCAGGCATTCCTGCTTCCCTCACGCCACAGCAAGGACAAGGCAGAAAAAGACGACGAAGACACCGTTTCAGAGGACTTCACACCCCTAGAGCTAGAAAGTCTAAGAAGAGAAAAACCGTCCGAGAGTTAGACGTTTTTGATTATTAAATCAGAGAAAATGATGCACCGAGGGTCTTGTGCTTGTTCCAAGTCGAAACTGGATCTGTTTGCCATGCCACCCACCATGATGACGATGCAAGAATCCCAATGGGTCGAATTTCATCCCGTCTCCTCTTGGACGGATTCAGCTCCCATCGAGTTTGAAATGAAAAGACAGCCGGAAGATTATCTCGATCTGAATAGCAGTTACTTGTACCTGAAACTGAAAGCGATCAAAACGGACAACACCAATCCGGGAGCCGATGCCAGAGTAGCTCCCGTTAGCAATTTCATGCATTCCTTGTTCAGCGAAGTGGATTTGTACTTGAATAACAAATTGGTCAGCAGTAGCATGGATACTTACTCTTACTGAGCGTACCTAGAAAATATCTTGACGTACGGAAAAGAGCCAAGAACACTCATCTGGATGCTTGCGTGGTATGGAAACCTGACACCTCAGGTGGGGACACGTTTAACGACACAGTCCTGACAGCCCATGACAATCCTCACAATGTGGGTTTTAACGACCGTCGAAAGAAAATCCTGCAAGGTCGTAATTTAGAATTGATGGATCGTTTGCATTTGGACATGTGGTTGCAAGACAAGTATTTGCTCAACGGAGTGGAATTCACCTGAGACTAAATCGCAGCAGTGTTGCTTTCCATTTGATGGCTCATGCCAACGAGTACAAAACCATCATCCAAGAAGCCAGACTTTACGTGAGTCGCGTAGAAGTGTTACCTAAAGCGGGAAACGACATCAGTCACACATTGAGCAGATCGACCGCCAAGTCCGATACGACGTGTAGAAGTGAAAACATTCACCATTGCTGCTGGACTCCGATCCAAGATCGAAGATCATCTGTTCCAAGGACAGTTACCCAAACGTTTAATCGTTGGCATCGTCAGAAATGCATCTCTCAATGGAGCCCACGATCAAAATCCTTTCCAGTTTAAGCACTACAGAGTGTCCAAGATCGAAGTGAGTCGCGATGGCAAGACCTTGTGAACCAGACCCTTCGAACCTAACTTTGCCCAAAAGAATTACTTGAGATCGTACTTGTCCCTGTACGAAGCTACCGGACAACCAGTAACCAACACCAGTCAGGGTATTTCGTACGAAGATTAAGTAGGAGGTTACACTTTGTTGGTTTTTGATTTCACTCCAGACCAAGGCAGCGACGAGGGACATTTCCACCCTATAAAATCCGGTCAACTGCGTGTGGAACTTCAGTTTGCAGAAGCTCTCACCGAGACGGTCAACGTCATCTTGTATGCCGAATTCGATAATACCATAGAAATCAACAGTTTGAGAGAAGTCATTCTAGACTATTAGAAACAATGGAAGACTCCTATCCCTCACTGAACAGTAGAGAATCTTTGAACATGGAATGGGAGGATAGCGTGGAAACAGAACCCCACGACCAAGACAAAGAGGACGAGGTAGTAAAGTCCAGATATCCAGAACAAGAACAACCTTTAGTGTCCTGTTTTGCCAAACACCTGGCGGATACAATTGCGGAATTGACCAAGAAATATTGTTATGGATGTCGAAACAATCATCCCAGTCAAATTCAACACAAAAAATGTATGATGATGAGTCAAGAAGAAAAATTGGACGAGTATCTGGACGACGCTTGGAGTCTCATCTCGGAAGAAGCAGTGTTGCATGAGTGGTATAAAGGCTTGCGTGATCATTCCTGCCCACCACTGTTTACTCTAGAGATCTATCGCATCGAATCTCTCTTAGCCCAGAGTGCGGAGACAAGGCGAAGAAAAGACTACTTGACAGAGCGTTTCAAACAAACAGTCAGAATTGAATTGATGACTTATCATTACCTGTGGAAAAATAAACCAACACAACAAAAAATGGATACCTGGGAACTTTATTACCTTTTGAACAATAGTTCGTATACTGTTTCTTGGAATCCTGTCTTGTGCGCTAAAGATGAACTATCTCATCGCAAACCTCAAGACCATCAAGCTTATGTCATCAACACGGACGATAGTCATCTCCCAGGAACCCACTGGGTTGCCGTCTACTTCCCTCAAGAGGACTGTGTGGAGTATTTTGATTCGTATGGATTACCCCCTTTGGAATACGACATCATTGACTTGATGAGAAGAAATGCCCAGACGACACGATTCAATGTTGTGAAATTACAAGGCACAGATTCCATGGTGTGTGGACACTATTGCATGTATTTTCTTCATCAGCGCAGTCTTGGATATCCTTTAGAACATTTAGTGACTTATTTTGATCGTCACTCTTCTAGAAACGATGAGAAAGTAGATAGATGGTTTTGTGACCATTATGGCTATCTTTTGTCTTTAGCTAGGAAACGTAGTGTACATCAATGGCCTCATGACGTTGTCAACCTTGTCAAAAATAATTTGTTTGATGTTACTGTTACTTGTTAATGGTTAGTAGTTGATTGTTGGTTGAATAAAAAATGTTGTGTTTTGGAAAAAAATGTGTCTGTGTTTGTTTTCAAAAAACACTGTGAATATATGCTGTTTGACTTCTCTCTATCCCTCACCATGACATTCGCTATCATAACGTTGCGACACTAAAACCGAGTAGGGATGTATTCTATCGCGTCCGCGTTTGAACCATATAAAGCGGGTTGGTCTCCAGTCTGGCCATCCATGGTTGACTCGTCTACCAATGAACATGCCTTCCAGACTAGCCAAGCTGAACGAAGCTTACGTCAATTTACATCGTGTCAGGCTAAACCTGATACCGAAGCCTGAAGAGATAGAGAATGTCTGGATGTTATCCATAGCTCAAGACCTGATAGAAGAGGTCTTTAGAGAGGAAATCAAGAAAGAACAATATGAATGGACAGAGAAGTACAGACTTCAGAAGCAGAGAGAACAGCAACAACAACAGCAGCAGCAACAGAAGCAGCAACAACCAGACAGAGGTTCTGTCGACTGCCGTGTGGACACCAAAGAGTTCTCGTTCTCTTTCCACAGAAGCAGACCGTATCGTATAGGAAAGCCTGCTGCCGGACGGGGACGCAATCTTAGACAGTAAAAAAGATTGCCATCACTCCCGTTGACAAAACAACAGCCCTTTTCAGGGCTACCCCAATACTCTAGAAAAGAGATACTAATTCAGTTTGCCAAAACAAATTTGCGTTTGCGTCTTTAAAAAGTAAATAGAATTGTGTCTATAAGCACTTCGTTTCTTTTGTCAGTAAAAAATCCACCATTTGTTTTCTCTGTCTTGTCAAATCGTGCATGTCTGTGTTTGTAAGTAAAAAAGTAAAAACGTCAACGTGAGTGTTTCTTTTAGGTCCGCGCGTTTGATGTTTTATTTTTGATTATGGAAAGTTTTGGTGCCAGGGGATGTTTTACTTCACGTTCGTGCTCCAGGAATATAATGCAAAGCACTCGTCAGTCTGGCTGCCATTGTTGACTTGTCAACTTAAAAAAAGATGAGCAGACTACAAAAACTGTTGGAACTCCAGATGCACCTGGAGCATTCCAGGCGTCTCCTGGATGAGCTGGTTATGGAGGCGGCACAGGAGGAAGCCAGGTTAAAAGAAGATGAGAGAGAAAAGAAGAAGGAAGAAGAGAAAGAAAAGAAAAGAGGGATCCTGCCTCACCTCTTCATGAGACCTCATTGTGAGGTCAAACCTCAGGTGAGGATACCTGCACAACCAGTACGACCTCCTCAACCACATCCATAACAGCAACGTCAGTCACAACCTGTGACAAGAGCCGCTGTCCTCCAGACAGAAAACTGTGAGCAAGAGGCCTTAGAGGAGTTGGAGAGACAGCGGCAAGAGTGGGAGCCACAGCTTCAGCAAAATCATCCCCGGATCTGGCAAAGGAGAAGACAGAGGGAACAAGTCTTCACTATCCTTCACACTGAAAGCTGGGATAGTGAAGCCACTCAAGCTCCCTCTGCTCTCCCAAGAATAAACATCAATTGGGAGCAGGACTGGAGCCGGCGATGCGTATGTGGGGCCAAACCTGGTAGGTGCAACCATTAGCCAGGTGCAGATGGAGTTCCAAGAAAAAACAGCCCTTCTCAGGGCTAACCAAATCTCTAGAAAAGAGAGACTATTCAAGTTGCCAATTGGTGTGAATGTAGAGTAGTGTGACTATAAACACTCACTCCTTAACTGTTGTGTGTGTGTGTGTGTGTGTGTGTGTGTGTGTGTGTGTGTGTGTGTGTTTGCATTCGCGTCCGTTGGTGTGGATAGTATATGTGTGTGTGTTTTATGCATTCGCGTCCGTTGGTGTGGATAGTAAATAGGTGTGTGTTTTATGTATTCGCGTCCTTTGGTGTGGATAGTAAATAGGTGTGTGTTTTATGCATTCGCGTCCGTTGGTGAGGATAGTAAATAGGTGTGTGTTTTATGCATTCGCGGTCGTTGGTGAGGATAGTATATGTGTTTGTGTTTTATGCATTCGCGTCCGTTGGTGTGGATAGTAAATAGCTGTGTGTTTTATGCATTCGTGTTTGTTGGTGAGGATAGTATATGTGTGTGTGTGTGTTTTATGCTTTCTCGTTCGTTGGTGAGGATAGTATGTAATATGTGAAGTGAGTGTAAGGGATGTTTTCGTTCACGTCCGTGCTTGACGTATGAGTCTGGCTTCCCACGTTGACCAGTCAATACCTATCAAGATGGAAGTATTTAACCAATAAAAAGATAGTTGGTGTTGGATGATGGATGGATCATACATACTGGATAGGCTTGAAAAGGAATGGAGGTTCCCAGGCAGCCAAGACTTGGTGACCAGACTGAAAGTAGCCAGTTTTGACTTACAAGGGATGATAGTGGAGGAAGCGGAGAAGTTGAGAGGCTTTATACAACTAAAATATGTAAGAGTGGGAACTTTGAAACAAGTGATTGATATTGTTATAGAAGTCAGATGTTATTTGGAAGACATATTCCATTTAACCGAGTGGCCTTCTGTCAAAAAAGGCTTAGACGGATTAAAGAAAGGAGAAGAGATTATGAAAAAGGTAATGGGAGAAGAGATGAAGAAAATCAAAGAGATATGGACAAAAGAGAGAAAGGAGAAGGAAAACCAAAAAAAGAAAGAGGACTTTGACAGACTGAATAAGAACTGGATGAAAATACAGCAAAAATTTAGAGCTATGGGACATCCAGACTGGATACCAGAAGAAGAAAAGAAAAAGAAGAAGAAAGGAATCATTGGAAAATTAAGAAGCTGGTGGAAGAACTGGAGACAATAGAAGCAAAAAACCAAAGGCCCTTTTCAGGGCCACTCCACTGCCTCGAAAAGATTTATTCTTTCTTGCCTATATGTTATGTGTGTTGTATATGTCTCTGTCTCTCTATTGTATTTGTCCCTACCTAGAGCAGCTACGCGTATTCAGGTCAGCCACTTGCCACATTGTTGCAAGTGTCCAGTACCGTGAGGTCACCCTACCTGTTCCATTCCTCTTGTCCCTGTACATTCCCTATGTTAAATTTCCATTGACGCTATACTATCCCAGGGTGATATTTTGACGCTATAAATCGTGACGCTATACTATCCCGGGGTGTGTGTGTCTCTAATGCTAATTCCCATTGACGCTATTCTATCCCACTACACTACTATCGCTCCGCTTACCGAATCACGTGACATGACCACCCGTTAACCTCCGACAAACAAGCAATACTGGGCAAGGAAATGTGTTTCAGTTTAAGTGATATATTTATTAAAAATGATTTGTATTATTCCTGAAAATGTAAAATTACAAAGTTGCATAAATTATACTGCAGTAGACAATATTTCTATTTGTAGTTCAAGTTTGTATAGTAAAAACCTAGGTGTTTTATCTCAGTTAGTAATAAAATCAATCTTAAATTTGTTGGAGAAATTATTAATGTAATAGGAAATTCGCTCCCAAAAATGCTAATGTATTTAGTATATAATCTTATCTTTATTAATCTTATCTGGCTTATATTTATGCTGCCTTGGAAGTAAACGAATAAAAATTAATAACAAAATCCTAAATAATTACTGTTTAGAAGTATACTGTTGTCCATAATAATTTTAAAGTTCTACTGTTCGTCAGATGGAATTTTGATCAATGGTGTCTGTTGATGGAAACATGTCAATGCATGCTTAATATATCGGACGATAATTATCTGAAGCCATTGTTTTTGTATTTCTTTATTATTACATTTTTCTATCCCCACCCCTCCTTCAGCCCAATGAGAAAGTAAAGAGTCACTCAAGTGAGTGAAAGATCGAGACGATAAATCATTATTTTTAAGACAAGCCAACACTGAAGTCAAAATTTTCAAACTTTCAATAATGCAGCCTGGGGTTCACTACTTCCTATACAAGAAAATAATATACATCAAAACCCGAAATTTAGGGGGTTCTCCACTCATATTCTAGAAGCGTTTATTTATGTATATATTTTCAGTTTCAATTTCTTTTTCTTTTCTTCGAACCATCAACAGGACATGCTTTCATACATACTTTTAAGCAAAGAAACATGTTGTTATTCTCGTCAATTATTTCCATATTTAATTGATCGTACACGCGACCACAAAATGGTCATTATCCCTCGAAGTTTTGTTTATGTTTCGGGAAAGGAATAAATCTAATTCCTCTATTTAGACGATCTGGATATCGACTGTAAGAATTACAAGACTCCCACTGACTTCTTTTCACCCTTATCGATCGAGAAATAAACAAATCATTGCAAAATTTGTAAATACTTATCATAATCAATTCATTATTGCCACAGGCAGCTTGTCGGATGGAAATGGCAAACGAAAGCAATTCCTTGAGGTGTGCCTGATTTACGTTCGCTGATTGGTTACTGGATATACGTAATGTTA
This sequence comes from Megalonaias nervosa, assembly GCA_016617855.1. NCBI lineage: Eukaryota > Metazoa > Mollusca > Bivalvia > Unionida > Unionidae > Megalonaias > Megalonaias nervosa. Next base: position 60,595 of record JAECUM010095637.1, read on the forward strand.
TTTCAACTTTGTCCCCCCCCCACCACCCCACCCAAAAAAAAAAAAAAAATAAAATAGAAATTTAATAGAAAACAGTGGAGGTCTGAGATATGCTTGAATGTTCTGAGTGTAATTTAGAACATCTAATGTACGATGGAATTCCGGTTCTATTTTTATCGACCGACAGGAAGGCTGATCTTACTCCTGTAACACTGCATCAACTTTATCAAAAACAGTCTCATTACTTTATACCAATGTACAATGTACAATACAATATTGACCAATCAACGCAGATATTTGATTGTGAAATTATTTGCTGGGTCAGTAATGCTTAGTGAGATGTGAGTTCCAATGTTCCATGACTGTTTCGACTTACCACTGGTCTAAACTATGTTGTCGATCAATGAAAAGAGAAAGCCAACATGTGCAACAAACTACCATCCTACTTTACCATCGTTTCTACGTAAATGGTGTCCAAACGAATTCCATAAATGGGCAAGAGGGAATCCCAGAAATCGCTGATGAATAAAATACACAAAATATTATCCAAACTCAATGGAATCTCATCCTTGCAATCTCATATTTTTTAATAGGTCATAACTGAATTTCTTTCGAGATAGAGACGGTTTTAAAACACTGAACTCAGTAATCCTGCCACATCATACCATACTGATACATCATATTACATTGATACATCATACCATATTGATACATCATATCATGTTGAAACATCATACTATATTGATACATCATATTACATTCATACATCATACAATATTGAAACATCATATCATACTGAAACATCATACCATATTGATACATCATATCATATCATACATCATACCATAATGATACATCATACCATATTCATACATCATATCATATTGATAAACGTTTTGTTGTACAACAGGTACAAATCCTTCTTGAATATGTTCCAGTATGTTGAATCATTGCAATATATCAACATTATTAATAACTTTTTTGTTTACTGACAAATCGTTTACAGCGTTGAAACAATACACGTATTGATCCATTTTATCATATCAGTTTGATAAATTGTATGAAATAATCATATATATATATATATATATATATATATATATATATATATATATATATATATATATATATATATATATATATATATGTAGTATATATATATATATATATACATATATATAGTAGTTTGGCTTAGACAATACAGAGTGAACCTTTGCTGACTCTGACAAACACCAATACTTACAATCGAACATCTCGATTTTATATAATAACCTTTAGCTCATGAAATTCAAAATAAAATTAAAAATAAAATACAAAATATAATCATGCAAAAAGGAAGTAGATTATTTTATGTATAACACGCAACCTCGTTAGGCATGTAAGCAAAAGGATGCACAATTTTCAGCTAGGACAGACAGTATAATAAATTCTGCAGACTACATCAAAACTGATCAAGCGTGTCAAAAATGATATTTCAAGCAATATTACCACATTAGAATATTTATTCGAAAATTCATTTATTAGTAATAAAAAATAGATTTCAAAGTACACAAATATGGAAAGGATATTTTTTGTAAAAAGATGTTTCCACATTGATGGGATTTAATCTTAAATCGCTTGCATCATCGGAACTGTGCAGATCCACTAGATTATTAAAAATACATTTATGCAACCTCGAAATTCAGTCAGTGAGATGTAATACATCAGAACTGACAAAGAACATTACAAATTAAATGTTCAAACTTGAAACGTTGCCAAGTCAAATCAATTAGGCGATAAAATGTACAAAATTTATAAATATTTCTTATGTAAAAATATATACACTGACACAACTAGTGTAACTACTATTGATATATCGAGAAAAATAATGCACTAATAATGAAAATTGACACTTTCAAGATCAAACATCATTTCCAGTGGAGTCAAATGTCTTCACAAACATCCTTGTATTACAAATTCCAGAGAATGAAAACACCTGTGCTCTCTGTTTATCACCTAAGCACAGCTAAGGTAGATTGATTGTTTATCCATATTTTTTTTACATTTGACGATAAACAAGTATATAAATTTAAACAGAAATGAATTTTGCTGTCACAATATATGAAAATAAATTGAGAAAGAAACCACAATTATCATTAATCAAACCGGAAGAAAAATATTCATGTTTCAATATCCAAATTTGGTAAAAGAAAAACCTAAATCAATGGAGCCGAAAGCAAAATGCATATGCTAGTTTGTAAAAAAAATATACCAATCAGTACATTTAATTTTGTATTTAAAGCACAGCATCTATATTTTCTTATCGAATAATGCAAAGCAGACACAAAATATCAAGAATTTGAAAATGCATTAATTATTGTGTTTGTTTATTAAATTTTGAAGCTATGTTTACCTGTAAAGTAAGATTATGAAGAAAAAAAAATACCATATCATACCCAATTCCCTCATCAGTTAATTTGGAAGTGTCTGCTTTGTTTGTTTGTTTGTTTGTGTGTGTGTGTGTGTGTGTGTGTGTGTTTTCTTAAAGTAAGAGTGTGTAAGACAATGCAGTATACCAAAGTGGGACATTTAGTGCATTGGTACGAGACAATGATTTGTGCCTATCGTTCTACAACATTCTTATCACTCAGATAACTGATTACATTGGGAAAAAAACGTCACTGATCTGAGAAGAGATGCAATTTTGATTAATTTCAGTCACGTAAGATTACGGCAATCAGATTCCGTTGTGTTGAAAAAATTCTTTGGGTAGTATCTTCATCAACGATGTCTCAGATTCCATCCAGGCCATTTACTGACTTGTTGTTTGGATACCATTTCCTTATAAACGAGGTAAAGGTATAAAGGTGGTTTAATGATTATGTATTCCACTGACTGAATAATTCACTGAATTAATACACAAAACATAACACACATCAACACACGAGTCTTAATTTGGATAAACCCAACAAACATGAACACTGAAACACAATATCTTAGTTTCTTGCAAGTGACAACATATCAGCATTGGTATTCTCTGCACCCCGACGAGGTTTAATCGTGAACTCGTATGGCTGCAGACACAAGGCCTGTCTTAGAAGCCTTTAGTTTTTCCCTTTCGTTTTGGCTCAGCCAGATAAACCAGTTATGGCCTATTTTGACACTGTATGGAGCACAGACCCAGTTGGAAGACATTCTTTCTCAGTTTTAGAATCATTCTGCCCTCTAGGTAATAGCTTGCCGCTGGAATACTCTATACGATGTTTCTCCTTATATCGTTGACGGTCTCAAACAGCTCCAAAGCTCAGAGCACAGTACAAAGAGATGTTTAAAAAAAAAAAAAACGGTTGACGACAACTGGTACATTTGCAAGTGCATTCTTCAAGTCACTGAATGACTTTATAGCATTCAGATCCCAAACAACACGTTTAGGGTGACCCTTCTTTGTCATGCTACAGCATGGAACCGAAAACGCGACCTAATTCATTGTGAATTTTCTGCAATAGAGCAGCATTTACATAAAGGATCGAACCTTTTTCTTTGTTGTCGGGAGTGGGACCTTAATCCGTCCAGCACCAACAATGTGAGCACGACCAACAATGGTATAATTTCCAATGTCACACTTGGAAGTTTCGACTGTCAGATTGTTTTCTCGCAATCTCCCTAAGACTGACCTTATACTCTGAAGATGCTCTTCTCAGGACTCTCTGGAAATGATGATGTAATCAAATAATGGTGCAACATAATGTAACTTGGACAGCAACAAGTCCAGCAAGCGCGAAAGTTTATCTGGCGAAGTTTTTGTCCCGAACAGAATAATAGTAAATTCACACAATCCCAATGGTGTCACAAGTACAGATTTTTCCTGATTTTCTGTAGACAGAGATATAAGCCAATAACCTCTCCTCGTGTTAAATTTGTTCATGTATTTTGTGTTTCTCAACTTCACAATGAATTTATGTATCCTTGGAGTAGGATAGTGTGATGATGTGGAACTTCCTGTAAGCAACACGAAGTCGTTGACTTCCATCATTCTTTGAACATTTGCTATTGATGAACATCATTTCTGGCTTGTAGATGGTTTTAGCTCTCTTTGCATGAGGAATACAATACGATAAGGTTTCTTCGTGATTGGGGTATATGGGATATATGCTGCTGTTCGAAAGCTGAGTGATCAAGTTGGTCTTGTCTGGATTGGAAGTTTCCACGTTTTCACACTCAGCGCATAATTATCACACCTCTTCTCACTGTTCTTTCGTCAATCTGCTACTCAGACTGATGCTATCTAAACCCTCCCTATCAGCCAGTGTGACGTTACTCAGGTATCTTCCATCAAACTGTCACACACAGTTGCTGTTAACAGTACAGCCCTATTGTACGAACGCAATAAGTTAACATGGTAGGTTACGGGTCCTCGAGTCCTCGCCTACCACTAACGTAAATCGTGTAATTTACGTCACTGACCTTACCCATGACACAATAATGCCACTTCCAGCAAGCCTTCATCTTCAATCAATCGGATGTAAGCAAAACCAGGACCTTGTCCACGGGCCTAAATTCTCTTTTAGTAGCATTCTTGTCGTAACATGATTTATTTTTCTTTCTTGTGGCACTCTGTCAGATTTTCTTTTACTAACTCGATTACGTCGAAACAATGTGTTCAACAACCGACGTCTGCATCTGACCCTCATTAATGAATAGATCCTTAAGAATCGGCATTCTGTCTCTTGCTGGCGAACCAGTGACTGGATCAAAAGGGAAAAAAAGTCAACTTTATTTTGTATATCTGTATAGCAAAAACGGCGCGTAAGGCAGCAATACCACCCCCACCCCCCGTCACCATTTGTAGAAAACAGTTTCTTCAAGAGCGCTATGAGGGCGTCATTAAATCTTTCAACATTTCCATTCTATTGTGGCCTTTAAGAAGAGGTTCTTATAGCTGTTATGTTCAACATGTCGTAGGGCTGCTGCAGAAGAACACTGGTAAAGTTGGTCACTTGGTCAGTAAGATCAGTCTTAGTTATACCAACACGAATAAATAAGCCAATTCAAGTTTTGGCCACTGTTCTGTCATCAATGTCGTTCAACGGATACTGGGTGACTTCATTAACGATTATATATATATATATATATATATATATATATATATATATATATATATATATATATATATATATATATATATATATATATATATGCCAACGACATCCATGGCAATCTTAACAAAAGTCACAGACACGACTGTCGGACACACCATCGGAGCTTTCTCTTAACCTGTTGTCTTTGCTGTCATTCGACAGAGGTCACATGCCTGAAAACGTCTCTTAAAATGTCATCAAATATTCATGGCAGTAGCATGACGTCGCTATTCTTTTATTCGTATTCTCTCTTTCTAGATGAACAGCAAGAGGATTATCATGTGCCAATTCAATCACAGGCTGATGAAACTGCTTCGTCAGTACTAACGTGATTCCATATTTTTCTCCATCTGACAATTTTTCCTATCTTTTCAAATTTCCGTTTTCCCAGAAGATTGCATTGTCCACACACTGTACTTGACATGGCCTTTTCTTGCTCTCTACAGGATCAATGTTACTATCTTCATCCAGAAATAGCCTGTCCATACGCAAGTTGTCCAGTTCGTGGAATAGGATCCCACTTTCTTAAACTTTTCTTTCCATTCCTCAATTTCCTTCTTTAAAGCCCTTGCTTAGCTCCTAGTTACTGCCACACGACCATTTTCGTATGGCGTGTCTGATTCTACAAACGCTAATTTCGCAAAGTAGGTTGCTTGATTTATTGCTTTCCTCGTTGTAGGACACACTGTACGTGCCTTCTGACGACAATAATAGCACGCTGAGTAAAATACATCCCTAAATGAGCTGCTGTATTTACTCGCTGGTCTTTTGATATTTGTGTCACTTCCTTTATCGAGTATAACGAAGCATTTGGGGGAAGGTAGGTACGACAGTTTATCTAATAAAAGCGACATGAATACTGAGACATTACGTTGCACATATTTAGGAAAGAAGATAAATATACACTGACGAGAAGATAACAAGACAACTGACATGTCAAACATACCAAATGAAACAACTCAAAGTGTAACAATAGCTAACAATATGGTACACTATTTATCAAAATATCAAGTTTAATAGATAGGTTAGTATCATAAAGTTTACTTCTTTTTGTAGTAAATAGGAGCACCAAATTCATCTTGTCAATGTGGAGACTTTGTTTCTTGGCATTTATTCAACCAGGACTAATCTGGAGAATTGGTTTTATTTGGTCAAAATTTTGTCAACGTAGTAAACAGAGGTATTATCAGCATGCTGTTATATCTGCTTCTTCAAAAGAAATCAGAAGATTATAAATAATCAACAAAATAGGGAATAGGATGAGTCCATATTGAAGACCTGTAGTAATTCCAAAAGTTATTATTCATTACATCGGGTTCCTTTTGGTTGGATATATACTCACAAGACCATAGAAAATCAGTATCATTTTTACAAAAATTGTTTTGGCAAAAGAAAGGAACGAAAACACTATTAAACGATCTCTTTAGATCAAAGGATACTATTTCCACCATCATGCCCTTCTTTAATTTATTAAAAACAGAAAACAGAATCGTTGTTTGAAGAGGTCCCGACTCAGTGAAGTGTCCCTTCCTAAAACGAGATTGGGCAGAGAAGAAGAGATCATTATCTGTAAATCAAAAGATGAGTTGTGGATGAACAATTCGCTCTAAAACTGAGGAAACTATTCACGGAATTCATAGAAGACAGGATAGTCTTCTCTGAACCCTATATTGATTATTTCGATAAATTGTTTTTTATAAATTTAATCTATAATAATGTTCTAGCTGTGTAATTTTCCAGATGGAATTATCACTACCTAAACAGAGTGTAACAAATAGCGATTTAAGTACATGTATGTGATTTTGTACCGGATTAAATCCATGGCATATTTAAAGATGCTAGTATTTGAGTGCATCGGGAAGGAGACTTGAATATGGATGAGGTATCGTATGATAACTATGTCAGTCGAAACTGGAGAAGAGATGAAGATTAGCCTTTGTTTGGCTAAATGGCCAAGTGTTCAAATGTTGCAGACACAGCGTTTGTACTTGGTGAAATAGTCGTTATCAGTTAAAACTTTGCTGTATAGGAAGGGAACCGGGAAAATGTAGAATTTTCGAAACCTTTGAGCGGTGTGTGTTAATAATGGCAGTAGATAAACCTGAGAACTGACTGGATAGTTAATAGTTACGGGTGTGTTTCCCATGCGAAATCTTCTGCTTTTAACATTACAGTTTTTGATTAAGGCGAAAGGTCTTGACTCCGAGGGTGAGAGAAACTCTCGTAAGGGACGTGTAGCTGAGAGTCTATAAGAGAAATGTAATCAAAGATATAAGGAAACGGTTCTGCTAAAGGGGAAAAAGAGAGCGAACCTGGAACAAATGATATATGAACCATGTATGCTACGAATTGATCACTATTATATTGTAGGATGTTTTCTGCCGAGGAATGGTTAGGTAGCAATAGTGTAATATAAGCGAAAAAGTTATTATATATATATATATATATATATATATATATATATATATATATATATATATTTGCAAATAATATTATCATACAGGTTAGAGAATTTTAATTCGTACTCTACGGAGATTCGAACCCTAGGTCCGCGAGTAAACGGCACCCATCGCCTTGCCTGCACACACCAGCCCATATCCCGTCACGACTAAGCACGCATCACCAAAAAATGATGGCACTGAATCGGTGTTATATGAACTCGTGTGTAGCAGGCACACTCGCATGACGACCTAGTAATTAATTCCCATATATATACACAGTCGTTCCACATTCCTATGAAAGAAATCAAGGTATATAGGATTTTGTATTACAAAGAATTATAAATATATACCAAACAGAACAGAAAGTGCTATCCCTGGATTCTATAGAAGAATGCTTGATAATAGTAGGCAGAATTAATAATTTAATACAAATAATATTATCATACAGGTTAGAGAATTTTAATTCGTACTCTACGGAGATTCGAACCCTAGCTCCGCGAGTAAACGGCACCCATCGCCATGCCTGCACACACCAGCCCATATCCCGTCAGCACGCATCACCAAAAAATGATGGCACTGAATCGGTGTTATATGAACTCGTGTGTAGCAGACACACTCGCATGACGACCTAGTAATTAATTCTCATATATATACACAGTCGTTCCAGATTCCTATAGAATCCAGGGATAGCACTTTCTGTTCTGTTTGGTATATATTTATAATTCTTTATATATATATATATATATATATATATATATATATATATATATATATATATATATATATATATATATATATATATATATATATATATATATATATATATATATATATATCGTTAAATAAGATGTGAATTGGTGGTTGTATTACCTTTTGAGCAGAAGCATGTGTGCATGCGTCCGACATCTAGTTCAAAATAGTGATTAATAGTTCACACTGCGTCATTAAGCAAGAGTGGACAATGCTATCGATCGATTAGTAATGGTAGCCAGTTCTATTGGATAAATACATTAATTTTCCTACACCGTATTAACTGTCGATGGATAGAGAGAAGCGAGTGTATGTAGACAAATACGGCATAGCTTGTATTGGATGCAAGGTTATGACCTGAAGCCAATTAGCAGCTAAGTGCCTGTTGTGAAACGTGATACAATTTCCTCTGAGTGTACCGGAGGGTGGAAAGTTTGTTCATTTCAGAAAGTTGGGAATGATCAGGGACTTAGACCGCATTTATTTTATCATGAAAATTGATTCCACCCCTAATACAAGGGATTCCACGACAAAGTATGAGAGTCCACGCCTAATACAACGCATTACATTCCTAATATAAGTGATTGAACATCCATTGAGAGGCTGGACGACCAGGAGAGATGCCACTAAAGGTGGCGTGACGCATAAGTAGGCCAGAGGGAATCGGAGGGTGTTCCAGTTCAAGACGACCCCTACCGAGAAGCTATGTTTACTCTGGAGAACAGCCATTTATCAGGTTATGAAGGCCTACCTGACAATTAAGCACTCACTCGATCTCTTGTTGAAATTTGCCCTATCAATATGAAACGGAACTGCTAACTGCATTTACGAACTTTGAGTTAATTATTTTCCTTCCTTTTCCTTTTCTGTTATAGGTGCATCCTGCAATTGCTCCTGTACAATTTATTTTACTGTATCTAGTTAATTACTATATTCTGAATACATGGGGCTCGTGTTGTTCTATTCCATATCTCTGCTCAGATTTCCGTGTATTCCATCCATTAATTTCCTTTTAATATTCTCTCAATCCGGGATATAATACCGTGGACTCTCATCGTCTACGCATCGATAACCAAGCAAAAGACACCAGAACAATACATACATACATACATACATACATACATACATACATACATACATACATAGTTTCACATAATTTTACATGAATTTACATGACACACGTTATCCACGTGTATATATAGACATACATATTACAGAATAACAGAATAAACATCGCATGTAGTTTTTGGTTGTATGGAAATAAAAGCTCTGAATAATTAAAAGAAACTAACAATAAAGCAAAAAGAAGCAACATAGCCAGAATAAGAGTTACAGATTTTCACCCGTATTTTAAAAGGGTGAATAAACACAGGAATGCCTTATGTGTAATATGATACTGCACTTGCTTATTTAAAGTCTGCGTCGGCTCCATCAATATGCCACCAATATTATGTAATTTGCCTCAACTGAATTCAACATTTCTTGACACGAGATTGAACACAATTCTCTCAAATAAGTAGACTATATCGCCCGGAGACATTTGATGCAACAGATAGTTTCATAAACTTATTATAAATGAAGCAATCAATTTTGATTTATGTGGCATGATTCTAGACACTATTAACCGTAATTGATCATTAGTTATACCAAGCTGGACAGAGATCATAGCATTGCGACTAATCTTTCAACACTCCGAAAACGTGACGGGTATTTACGTATTAAATGGAGTTATCAGATCTAAACGTGATGTTGCTAAAAAAAATCCTTACACAGGGTTGAACAAAGAGCACGTTGTCTGATTGAAATTAGGACAAAGTTTTAGCTAATGTACCTAACGCTGCAGTTTTCAGTGTCGTACCTATCCTCGAATTAAAGCGGCCTTTGTAAGAGTTCCGAACTATATCAGATCTATGTGGATATGGATGGTAATGAAATATTATAATTCCTAAATCAAAAACGCACTTTAGCACGAATAAGAACTTACTATAAAAAAAATAATTTCCGAAGGGGATGTCTAATCAAAGTAAAATTTCGATATAATATGCTACATAACTGGTTAGAATAACACGCCTGTTTTAAAACATAGATGAGATGCACCGATCAAATTGTAGTTTTCTACAAACAGAATGATTACTTCCAGATGAGACCTTTTTTTTCTTGAATGCGAGGCCAGAATCTCGACAGTTTGCAGTAGAATCAGAGTTTGAAAATGATAATAATCCATTCGAGGAAGTACAAGTCTTGACATGTGACACATGGATAGTTTGCCATGACATATTAATGCGGAGTTAATCCAGTCAGCCTCATCGTACTGGTGACTGTCTGGCCCAGTGATTACAGACCTTACTGACTGCATACGAGGGCTCAACAATCCATAACATATGTAAAACTGGATTGTTTTTATTTTTGGAAGAACACACACACACACACACACACACACACACACACACACACACACACACACATTCTCTGCCTTTAGATGATTATAGAATGGCCACGACTATTGAACATTTCTATTGAGGCAGAGTGGATTAAAAGGTTAAAAATTCATAAATAATAGACAATACATAAATATGGCTAATTTATACTCCAAGCGCATTTTCGGAAGTACGCGCGTGAATCGCTAGTAAATTGAATAAAACATATAAGAATTTATGCTTAGCTAAGCTAATGCACTTGAAAATTTGCGCCTTTCTTCAAAGCAGATCACTGTAAAATTTCATTACCATCCAGAGCATAATTACGAAAAATTCTTTTCGGAAGAAATTGTAATAGCTCCTTTTGTGGAAAAGACACACGTCTTTTCTTTCTATTTTGGAGGTGTTCAAAAGAAAGACAGATAAATGTACTGATAGGAATTTCCGTTGTAAAATTTAGCGTGGTTTCTGTACGACAGACTGCTGGGGTTAGATAGAAACCTCGATATTGTTCTTGTCATGGCATTTAGGGGCGAGGAAGTCGTTGATGTTGTCGAAGATCGCAAGAAAAGATGTGCAGTTTATTGACACGATAAATTTGACAGGGTAGATTTGCCTTTGCTTGGGAATATTTTCAGCGATTAGATAACAATTTAATCTTTCCGGCTGTTGGAAAAGAAAAACTTTGTTCCTATATTGTTTACATACTGTACGTTTATTGTAATATCCTGCAACTGTAACAACGGCAGATAGAATCGTGCTTTATCGTAGATCTACGTTATTCAAATTCGTATAGCCCAACTGACCTTCACAATCTGTATACGTTGTAACTGTTCCAAGCAGGGATGATCAATCAATTTTTTCGCCATTGTCCAAAATTACAGACCATACTGAGGAATAAAATATCCTCAAAAGTTACTTTTATGTGATGTTTAAAATAGTACAATGTAGAAAATATGTTATTGCAAATACGTGATTAATAGCTGAAAAAAGCATGTGACATGCCTTTGGCTGTTTAGGACTGCAACACAAGCAAAAGAGTCTTCAGTGTTATACATTTAGTATCGGTGAGATGAGATCTTCACGGCAAAAGGTTGAGGTTGGAACGAGATGATATTTTGCTCTCACTTCATTAATTAAATAAAATCAAAGATTTTAATGGTGAGTTTCCTGATTAAGCAGGTCAGTTGCAAAGCAAAAAGTTAAAAATGATTACACTTTGTTCTGACATGGGTGTGAAACTTTTCATGCATGGATCATTTCTTACAAAATCAGTAATGTAAAAACCAGAAGCATTAATCGGAAAAGCAAACAAGCATGTCAACATACAAGATGGGAACAAATGGATCCTCACGCGCAACTGGAGTTATGTTAGTGGATAGGATTTATATTTTCACAATTTAATTAGGTGCGGACATATACTGGGTTGTCAAGAAAAAATCAAACACGCTACTTACATTGTCTGCCTCGTCCATTCAGTGACAAAAATAAGAAAATACTTTGAGGTTGTGTTTAATGACAGTGGGTCCAAAATATTTCGGGACTCTAATAACACGTTTTCAAGTCACGAAATGATTCTTACCTTGCTTTACAAAATGACAGCAAACTCATGCAAAGAATTTAAAAAATAGTTTCGTGTTTTTGTTAATTCGCCTTGGTTCCGGTCAGGGTAATACTCAGACCAGAATCACCCACTGAAATATAAACGCTCTTCACATTAGTTTGCAAGTTAATACTACGGTGCAGCAAGACTGGTTGATGAATAGTTGTGGTAGGTAAGCCATGTCATGTGATAGAGACGTCTTAAGCGATTTTACAAGTAACTGATTTTAAGAAACAGAGAAGACCTCTAAAATAAATTGCAATGACAAATGTTCAAAAGTCCCAGAACAATTTAGCGTGTCAGATATTTACAAATACTAACTAATCAATGTATAAATTCACTCAGCTATTTCTGGTGTGGGTTGTACAAGATGTGTCAGTCAAATATTCTCTTTCATTTCTTCCCAGTCTAATCCACAAAGCTTTGCCGAAGTTTGTATGGAGCAATCTTGCTCTAACGAAAGATGGTGCATAATCTCCATCTTATGTAGGATCTGTTACCCAAATAAAAGGAAGTCACTTTTCTGAAAGCAGTGGACTGATTTCAACTCATATTCAAAGAAAGCTACCCGGCATCTAATGTTTTAATTTATTTAGTGATGTCAACCATAAAAATATAGAGTTTCCACTAACAAAGCAGAATATACTGTTATGTATATTTAATTTGTATTGTGTGATTCACTTTCGTCCATAGTTAAGTGTAGGAGTTTGGGCCTAACTAATTTCTTTTCTTTTGTAAACAACATATTACATAGCTGACTCTTATCTATGATTTTAGAATATATTTTAAGATCATTATTACCTTTAGGTAAACATGTTTACAGGCGCTGAGTTCAAGGTCTAGTTTTCTCTAGGAATTAATAATGCTCTAGAAGCATGTTGTTTACGAATTTGATGGAAAAATGACCATCATCCTGGTTGTGTTATTGTGTCTAAGTTTTTTTTTTATTTTTTTTTAATAAATGTTGTTTACGTCAGAATTACTCATTCCATATCTTAACATCAGTCTATGTGAAGTCAATGTTAGTTGTGTCCAGTTTTAATTTGAGAGGATTTATATAGTTAAATTCTTTATAGGAATTACAAAGTGCTCTTTTATTTCAGGACTAAATCACTTGGTATTACTGTTAATTCATTTAGAGACATTTTGGATTATATGATTGTGATACATCAAGAGTGTTAGCACATCAACACCATTCCAGGCTACTGATGCATCAGCACTTTCAAGGTTGGAATTCATTTGGAACACCACTGGAATTCATTCGGAATACTTTATACTTTTGGACTTGTGATAGAAACTTTATTACTATTTGGGATTTAATTCAAAATACTTAGTTCTTTTTAAATTTTCATTTTGTATTCTAGGAAAATAAATTATATGTTGAATTTACAAAATGTTTTCGTTTTTGCTCTTTTCTGTTATTTTTTGAGACCTTAGAGTCGTAACAATATGTAATGTTATCCCTCTTGGTAAAGAGGGATGGTTAATTAGATTTGGCAGTCGTTATCTAGAGGATGACCTCCCTCGATTTTATTGCCCGGAGTGAGTGGATAGATAGAACAGAGAACTGAGCAAGACTATTGAGAAGAAATAATACAATATTAGCCCCCTTTAGATAAGAAAATGAAACATGTAATCAATAACAAAAAAAAAACTAATAGTGCCAGCTTCAATTCAAACAATTTTTCGTTAACAGAATTTAATAGCAGTGTTCTATTTTGGATTTATTTCGTCATGATAACGAGTGGTGAAAAGAGCACAATGTCCACGCATGATTTGTCTCCGTGTATCACACGTCTTTTCCCCTACGTTTATACGTTGATCTTCCTTGATCTTCCTATTCTGAACGCTTCATCACTTTTCCGGACTTCCGTCTTCGGACTGTCCCCGTCTGTTCCTCGGAGCTGTTCACTGAATGACAAGATTACCACTAAGCCTCTGTATGTATCACTTTCTATACATATATAAACTTCTCTCACTTTCGTTACTCAGAAAGCATAAGCTAGCTATCCAAACACTACATAAATAATATGATCTTAACGATTAATGGTCCTTACAAATTTAGACTGTATTTCGAGTAAGGTACAATCGTTATCTCTACTTACACGCCCCTGTAATATACATCCAAGTCTGACCTAATTCGATAGATCACCACTCTCGCTTCCAGCAGCTGACCATAAATTAGCACGTGAGCGGTGTATCTAACATTCCCGTATATCTCTGCATACGCTACCACGTGACTGCTTAGACATCTAATCTAGTCAGTTCCACTCAATAAGATACATGCACGATTACTATTGCATAAGGTTCACTAAATTCTAGTTCACAGCAATCCCTAACCTACAAGATTATTTAAACATTACAAAATCATATATAAATATGCAATAATCGTTAACTCACGATAATCAGTATCGTCCTAACAGACAAAGGAAATTAAGTCATATAACCCTATGAAATCCTACACATCTGAAAATTTGGATCGCATGCAATCAGTCAATTATATCAATGAATAAGTAACTGTAAAATTAAGAAATAAATTGCATAATAACTCTAGCATATCAACAGATTTCCATGAAATCGAACGAACGATACATAATATGAATCCTAGTCATATCAAACACATTTGCATAAACAAGACAAATAAAATAGAAAATTACATGAAAATTAAAATTGCGTACCTTAATGCTGTTCTTTTCAGAAATTGTGCGTCCTAGCACCAAAGCTTGTCTTCTCTTACAAAACAGCCACCTGGTCCCTTTCTACTTGTTTAACGAGGAAAGCACTATTCTCTAGTTTTTCCACGGAGCCAAATTTACTTTAACAAAGAATATGCCGTCAAAGTTAAGTTGCCATACAGAATGGGACGATTGAGCCCAATCATTGCCAATACACTAATATGTCCGTATAGATCTGGTAGTCTGACAAACAACATACAAGATGAAGGAGGTTGTCTGTGACAGTCAATCTGACCTGCCTGAAGAATGCTACCCGGCATCTAATGTTTTTATTTATTTAATGATGTCTTCCATTAAAAATTTAGAGTTTTATTTGTTTAATGATGTCTTCCATTAAAAATATATAGTTTCCACTAACACAGGCAGAACATACTTGATCGACTTCTTTCTGAACAAAAATATTTGAATCAATTTATCTATATTTAATATATCAAATCCCTGCAATGTGGTGCAAAAGACATCTCAAGGAACAACCACAACTACAGTATCAACGACAAACCTATATAATGATTACCAGTATCGATGGCATTATGGGTTTACTGACAAAAACACTACTAATACAAAGAAAACCTTAAAATGCCGGAAATAAATGTATTGGATCCTTCTCTTTAGGTCGCTGTCAGAAATAAGTAGTGTAATAGGCGTTGACACGCCATTTTTTCCAGACCCTTCCATCAAAAAATTTGTTTTAAATCGCCAATAAGACGTGTCCCGATAATAAGTGGTCTATAACAAAACAAAAAAAAAAAAAAAAGAAAAAAAAAAAGCCTTTTTGCTTTAATACTTTTAAGAGTGATTTTGTAAAGCAATAAACAAATATTTAATTTCAAAAATCTAAATCCTCGAGGATAATAAAATTATAATCAATAATTATATTTAATTCGCGATGTTCTCCAAAGTGGAAAACCAATATATTTTGCAGGCATGAAGGAGCGACAGCCAATAAATGTGACAGGCACGAAGAAGCAAAAGCCAGAAAAATTTCACTTTTATTCTTCTTCACTATTCATATTTTAATTTCCTGTGCTGAGGTCTTCAGCATGGCCCACAGGAAGTGAGACCGTCTGGATCAATGACAAATTTTGTCTAGCATTGCCTTGAAGACGGCATTCAACAAAACAAGATTGAACCCGCCTAAAACAGGTGGAAACAAGACAGTTTGCAGATCAGTCATCTTTCGAAATGATTTTTCATCTGGTTTTTGCATTTGTAGAGAGAGAGAGAGAGAGAGAGAGAGAGAGAGAGAGAGAGAGAGAGAGAGAGAGAGAGAGAGAGAGAGAGAGAGAGAGAGTGGATGACAGATTGTCTTTAGACTCGGAAGGCCTGGAGACCAAGATACCTTACTGAGTGACGTCATCAGAAATGTGTTCTACTATGCAAAATGTCATAAATGGTTGCAAATGTATTGGTGAGCATCAGGTACTATAACAACATTTTCGTTTGGCTTGATTCAGCCTGTTTATTAAGGTGCTTGCCAAGAGACTTTCTTATGTTGGGCACTTTTCAGCTCATCCGGCCAGGCATGGCAATCGAACCCTGTAACCTTGCACATGAATCCAGTACGCTAGCTAGATTTGCCCACAAACAAATGTCTTCTTATTTCCGCGTTGAAGACGTTCAACCAAACAATAGATGGATCGATTGATGTCCACAGCAAAGTTCAACGGGTCCATCTTCATGACTGAGTTTGATTTTGTCCCTGATAAGGGGTAAAGTAGCGATAAGTCGTTAATGTTGTCAAAGATCGTAAGATATGGCTTACAAATGAGAGAGACACGATAAATTTGACAGGTTGATTGGCCCTTATAGCAGAAGCGACTCAGTAATAAATGAATCTATATTAAAACGTGCAGACTATTAGACATATTTTCTTTCAGTTGGGAGTCTAGATTGTAAATCTTCGCCATATCTCATCTCAATGGCATAAAGTGCCGTGCCAAATTCCTTAAGATCTACATTATTCAGATTTTGTATTAATTCTGCCGAGCTCAATTACTGGTCTGTGAAGAGCTATTTGGCAGTTCCAAACAGTACAGTAATGATTAAGCATTTTTGCTTTCTTCAATACAGTTGAGTTCTGATCACTCCCGACGTGGATTCAATTAAATAATCATGCACGAACAGTGGTTAGAGCGTCAGCCTCGGATGCGAGAGGTCGTGGGTTCCAACCCCGGCCGAGTCATACCAAAGACTTATAAAAATGGTTCTAACAGCTGCCTCGCTTGGCGCTTAGCATTAGGAGGTTAGTGCTAGGACTGGTTGGCCTGGTGTCAGGATAATGTGACTGGGTGGGACATGATGCTACATGTCTGCCGCATGATGCCCCAGTGCTAGAAATTACTAAACTATCACACTGCAGACATCGTAGCGATATGAATGAAAAATTGTTAAAGCTACGTTAAAATCCAAAACACACACACAAAAAACACACACGAATAAAGAAAGTTACTGTTTATGTTTAACTTTTATTAAATTATATCACGTCTTAATGAAAATGGAAAGCTTGTTTATGGTCAAAAAACACTGACGCTTTATAATTAGCGTCATATAACGAAACGAATCATAACAGAAAGTATTTCCTTCTATTTCATGATAGACTTCAGTGATATTATTGGCTCACTTCATTCTATTTGGCCCTGTCTCCTTCCTTTGTTCCTTAAATATTGTTATGCCTGAAACTCGGAAGTCAGAGAACATGAGAGAACTGGTCAATTCCCATATTATATGCATGGTGTAAATGATCGTTTTCCTGTGTAAGTACGTGATTCACTGAGGAAAATAAGCATGTGATTCACTGAGGAAATAAGTACGTGATTCAGTGAGGAAATAAGTACGTGATTCAGTGAAGAAATAAGTATGTGATTCACTGAGGAAATACGTACGATTATCACGGATTAGGACTCAGATGAGACATTTTAGTGGCATGCATATTCTTCATGCAAAATAAGAGCAGAGTAAGAACTACCAAAGTTATCGGAAGACAAATACCAATCAGTATGCGTATTACGATCAAAATTAGGACTAGATTAATCATCATGCGCACCAGTGGTTATGCCAGTGAAGTAAATCCACCTGCAATTGATTTGCACGATACTTAGTACCGTATATATTCGCTTATACATCGAGACCCACTGCAAATTACACAGACCAAGATATGCCGTCGAGTAATTCACTGGCATACCTAGGTCTATACAGTTCCTTAGGCGTAATCATCAGAACAAACAATATCGGTCCTGATCTGCCAGCGCATCTTGCAACGGCAGATCAGGGTCTATGGTGTTTGCAGTTGGACAAAAATTGTAATCGCGTACAGACGGTATATGATGTGCGGATAAATTTCAAAATGTATAAATCAATCGTTACGCTTCAATTAACAAGATTCAAAATACTATGTAGTCTTGACTGCGTACAACCCATACTTGGTAGGGTGAAAGTTTCCAAGTCACGATGTTGCTTTCATTTTAACATAATGTGACAGCCACATCTCCACTTACAAATGGAACAATATAAATATACAATTTTTAGCGAGGTTCCATTTTTCCTTAGATGATCGTACTAGAGAGGTAGAAATGACTGAATACTTACAAGTTAACAATAGAATGCACATAATCATGTATTAAAGACCCGTCAATTAGAGCAGGGCTGTAAGACCTATATTTGTTTGTTCGGTGCGTAATGGAACATCAACCCATGATTGGTTATTTAGTGCGGAGGTTTAAGCGCATAGACTACTTAAATCCTTCTACTACTACTACTAGCCGGTTAGGCTGATCTTTACATGATTCGAACCCAAGCTATGGCATGCGAATCCGGCACCGTGGCTCTCTCAAAAATGGAAAGAAAAAAAGTGATTTACAATGTATGCCATTCTATCTCAAGTACCGAAAGTAAGAGTAAAGAAAATCTATAGGCGGGGGACCTGACTGAATCTTTGAAGGGTTTGTGTCCTGCACCCTTTGCTCCTCTTTCTCTTATAAGAATTACAACTATTTTGTGCTATAAAATAAGATCACTATTTATAGCTCAGAACCTCAGCAAATGCACTGCATAGGGCGGTGAAACATTTTTTTTATCGATTCTCAAGACGTTACAACACATAGGGCCGGATCGGGGGGGGGGGGGTCCGGGGTTCATGGACTCCCTGCCCCTATAAAAAAAAATAAACCGTACACACACATCCACACAAACGTACAGTCACTGGTCACTTGAAATTTGACCATCATTTTATTAATGCGCACGTTTAATGGGTATTATGCACACTTTGAGTAAATAGACACATAGACGTTTGCTTTGGTGCCCTTTCGAGGAAAGTCAGAACCCTTTTGAAATTTTGGAACCTACCCCCGCCCCCCCCCCCAGCCAACACTTGACCTGATCTGGCCCTTGCACATATTTTTATGTTCTTTAAATAATTTTAATATATTATGTTAATCAAGCATAAATATTTTCTGTCGAGAAGTGTCCAGTGAAGACTGTGTAGGAAGATAATGGAATATTTCCCATATCGTGATTATTATTAGATATCGATGAAAGTTGAATCTCCTGTCACCTTTGAAAACAATGCCAGTGCGCAAACATTTAGTTGATTTACGACTAACAAGAAACAGTCTCGAATGCTGCAGCTGATCTAATCAAAATACTGATTTATTATTGATGTGTGTACTCCATGTGTATTTCAATGGTACATTTCAGTTATGAGACAAATGATCCCATACCCGATTTAATGCTTATGAATTGAAATGTTACTTACATGTTACTTGCACTCCGAACTATCTGGGTAGTCAGTTTTTAGAATAACGTGACGTTGTTCTGGGCCATTTTTGTTCTGCAACAACAATAACAAAAACTATCTTACCATCACACTACTACTAGTAGTAGTAGCAGATATTGTTTATTTTGGCCTTTTTCTATTATTAGTCGAAGTACACAAACAAAAGATTCGTTCCTTTGCCACAGATACTTTCTGTTATTTCTCATTGAAAGACTCATTATTTCAGCATATATGTAACAATAAAAAAGAAATGAAACGAATAAAATTATGAAATTTTTTTTAAAAAAAATACAGATCTCAGCAAAATGTCCAGACCATTTATCTCAAAGTCATTTTGCTGCAACATGTTCTAAGCAGTTCTTTAAATATGAAATTTCAAACCTGCAATTTTTTTTCTTCTAATTTGATGTATGATAATATAGATGCAGTATCAGCATTTTACGTGTTGGTGACTGGTATGATTTATTCACATCAAAACCTGATCTTTGGACAAAATTAACCTACACAAGGGACATGTATTCTTCGGACAGTGAAGACAAAATTTACCTGTCCAGTCTGCGTCACTAAAAGAAATAATTTCTAAATATTTAATTACACTTTGCATTAAAGTTCAACAATTGTAAAGTAATATTTAAGTATAGCAAACTCTAAACAGTCTGGTGACATTACGCTCTGAGGCCCTGGAAAATGTATAAATAGAAGTTGTATTTATTGCATGCCCAACTGAGCTAATAGACTTTAAAATGTTTCTTTCTTAGAAACAAATGATCATGGAATTGCAATCTTGGCTGAAGTACTGGAATAACCATTTTGTCCATACACAAATGTCTTTTTCTTTCAGCGTTGTTGGAGTTCAACCAAACGACAGATGATCGACTAATGTCGGCAACAAAGTTCACCATGTCTTTCTTCATGATTGAGGTAGATTTTGTCCCTGATAAGGGGCAGAGAAGCATGTAAGTCGTTAATGTTATCGAAGATTGTAAGATATGGCTTACAAATAAGTGACACGATAAATTTAGCACGCCTGATTGACCGTTACTTGGAGGTATATCTGAAACAA
The DNA here is from genome assembly GCA_016617855.1 of Megalonaias nervosa. Taxonomy (NCBI): domain Eukaryota; kingdom Metazoa; phylum Mollusca; class Bivalvia; order Unionida; family Unionidae; genus Megalonaias; species Megalonaias nervosa. The sequence continues at coordinate 81,471 of JAECUM010095637.1, forward strand.
CTCGGTAATAAATGAATCTATATAAAATAGTACATACTATCAAGGAGAGATATGTGGGGGTTTTTTTTCTTCAGTTGCGAGAATTTGATTCTAGCTCTTCGTAGAATCTCGTACGTAATTTAGAGTTGTATTACCTGGGCTAACGTGTAATATCGGACTGTGCGATGGGCACCCGCAGCATAGGTCAAAGGGGGTCACGTGACCCCCCCCTTCATACTGCAAATATATAAAAATTCCGACAAGTTTAATCATGCAAATGAAGCTGAAAATACGTTACAAGATTCTGTCAAAACGCTTAGTAAATGTTAGCTTTAATTTCAGACTGCTTACTATACAAACTCTCCCGACCTTGCTGACCCCCCCTCCCCCCACCACTGCAAAACTCCTGCGGGCCCCCATACTATGCAGAGCTATTTGGCAGTTCACAAGCGGTAATGATTAAGCAGTTTTACTTTCTTCGGTGCTATGGAGTTCCGATAGACCAGACAAGGAATCACGAGAGTTAAGCAGTGCGAATCAAGAAAAGTACTAGTTATGTTTAAATTTAGCAAGTTATATCACGTCGTAATGAAAATGGAAAGTTTATTTATGGTCAAAAAACATTGATGTTTTATACTTTATGTCATACAATGAAACGAACCATGATAATTTTTTTGCTTCCATTTGTTTCGTACATTTGTTTCGTACATTTATATGACAGAATTCAGTGATATTGCCCTACTTCCTTCTCTTTGTCCCTGTCACCTTCCTTAATTATTGTTATGCCTAAAACTTTAATTTCAGATAATATGAGAGGATTGTTTTATTCCCATATTTTATGCATTGTTAACATGGTTGTTTTCCTGGGTAAAACTTCGTTACAGTGAGGATATTAATAAATACATGATTCAGTAATGACATCAGTAATCACGTGATTCGGTGAGGATATAAGGAAGAGTGGATTGGCATTGATTAGAATCGAGTAGAGATATTTTAGTGGCATGGATTTAAAAAAGAAATAGAAGTAAAATAAGGATTATCAGAGAGAAATTAAAGATAAATACCAATCAAAGTGCACATTTAGATCAAAGTTCAGAAGAAACAAATCATCACGCGCACCAGTGATTTTATCTTATGAAGAGCAAAATCTGGGAGGGAGGAATCCTCACGTACACCAGTGGTTATATCAGTGAAGCGAATCCTCCTGTGATGATAATACTGTCATTAAGAATGGATGAATTACAAAAGGTCTAACCCAGGCCAAGCTGTGTCGGTTTTTAATTACAAAAACTGAGAGTACTATATAGTCTTTCTTGGCATTGTAAAAGTTTCAAAGTCACGCAGTTTCTTTAATTTTAACACAACGTGACAGCCACATCTCCTCTTACAAGGGAACAACACAAATATAAGAACTTTAGCGAGGCTCCGGGGTTTTTTTTTTTAGACAATCGCACTAAAAAGGTAGAAATGTCAGTTAACTCGTCAAACGCAATAAAACTGATGTACTGCCAACGCTGACTTTTAGTCCTGATATTTAGGTGTAAAAGGCCCGTCATGGACGGTGGTGGTGCATCATTTAGGACCTATATAATGACTAGTTTGTTTGCTTGGTGTTTAACGACACATCAAGACATGAAGGGCTATCTAGTAACGATGCACTGGAAGTAAATTGCTTTGTTCAAAGACACCACGAGGACTCCCTAAATAATGGAAAAAATAATAAAACTTCTTATAATGAAATCCATTTCGTTTTGAATGCCGACAGTAAATGAAAATCGAAAGGCAGGGCACCTTCAACCAATTCCCAGTTTCATACGCATTCTTGTGACAGAGCCACAACTATCAAACGACAGCAGCCACAAAGGTAAACGAGTAAGGCAGACAGGAAGCATAGATAGAGGTGGTTCCGTAGGTTCCAGGAAATTCATATTACTGAGCTGTGATGAAATAGCGGGAATCGAAGAGAACGCAATGATTTTGTGTCTCGTGCTTTCCGAGTAGGTATGTGAAGCTAATTATAATGAATTTCCTAGAACCAACATAACTATTTCTCTCCCCGTTCCCTTTCTTCCTTGCTTGCTTTATGCGAGAAAACTGAACGAGAGGTTTCTTTTCTTCGAATACTTCGTATGCATTACGTAGATGATGGTTTTGACGTGTAAGCAATGATTGAATGATCAGATTGGAAATGATTACATATTTTTTGAGGTTGGAAGATAATTTCTGGAAATACAACACCAGCATGAGCAACTTTGACAGAGAAATGGATCCTCACGCTCAGTATAAGTTGTGTCAGTGAACCAAGATCCGGGAATGCCGCTTACATGATAACAATGTAATTAACTACGTTCATGGTCCAGTCTATCTGAACAAATCAAAAACTGTGTTAGAAAGGTTTTGTGGACAAAGTAGTGGTAAGTCTTAAGGACACACGGTACTAACTGTATGGAAAAATGGGAACCAGCCTGGAAATGGGTGAACATAAAATACAGTATATATGGATTTGGATGGCCAGGATTGGTTATTAATGTAAGTTATGTTTTTATGTTGATGGAATTTCAGTCCTTTAACAGTCTTGAGTTTGGAACACTCATTACCAAAATTAGCACTTGACTCTTTGGTGCGGAATTGAAAGCACATGTTTCAAACACATGCAGGTCCAGAAAATGTCGCGGCTCATATCCTTTCCTCTAGACAGAAGCTGACTTCCAGGTTTCATCTATACTGATAAATATAGGTTTGATCATGAGCACTCAGAAATGTTAAGTTATTGAATTTTTAAAATCATGGTGTTTGCATACGTTTACTATTGGAACTGAATTAGTACCGTGAGTCCTTAACAATACTGTGGTCGACTTGATATAGCGTGAATGCATTTTAAATTTCGCACACTAGCAAGTCTTAAAATCATCAAGGTTACTTGTATTTAGGTTGAAAGTGAAAGGTACCTCAGCTAACCCCTCCCCTCCTCCCCCCCAAAAAAAGATTTAGCTGTTTACAATACAAAATTGCATATTAACACTAGATTGCAGATAAGTGTATTAAATGGCCGCGATAGGTGTGGACAATAATGTTTCGAAACTCGTGCATAACGAAGGGATGAGAGGCATTCGTAATAATTATTAAAATGAAAGACTTCAAAGACACATTTGTATACGAGGGAGTTTAATAAAACAGAATTCAGGAAAAATAAATAATAATCATTCTTCTAATTCTCTGAAAAGATATTTTTAAAAACCTATTTATATTGTTGGCCATTTATACAGTCGGTCATTCCAGCTCGCCTGTCATTCCAGCTCGCCTTCCACACTCCACACTGCATATGCTTTTCATGAACCGATCACGTACAAGCATAGTCACAATTCGTACATTTTACACGACCTGATCAAGTACAAGGATAAACACAATTCGTAACTTTTCACAATTCGATGAAGTACAAGCATAATCCCAATTCGTAACATTTTGTCGATCTGATCTCGTACAAGCATAATCACAATTCGTAACTTTTACACGGCCTTATCATGTACAAGCAGAATCACAATTCGTATCACACGATCTGATCACTTACAAGTATAATCACAATTCGTATATTTTTCACGACCTGATCACGTACAAGCATAATCACAATTCGTATCTTTTACACGATCTGATCTCGCACAAGCATAATCAAAATTCGTATCTTTACACTATCTGATCACGTACAAGCATAATCACGATTCGTATCTTTTACACGATCTGATATCGTACAAGCATAATCACAGTTCGTATCTTTTACACGGCCTGATCACGCACAGAATCACAATTCGTATCTTTTACACGACCAGATCAAGTACACGCATAATCACAATTTGTACCTTTTACACAATCTGATCATGTACAAGCAGAATCACAATTCGTATCTTTTACAAGATCTGATCACTTACTAGCATAATCACAGTTCGTATCCTTTTCACAACCTGATCACGTACAAGCAGAATCACAATTCACTTACTAGCATAATCACAATTCGTATATTTATCACGACCTGATCACGTACAAGCAGAATCACAATTTGTATTTTTAAAGGATCTGATCTTGTTACAGCATATTCACAATTCGTATCTTTTACACTATCTGATCACGTACACGCATAATCTTGCTAAAGACGAAATATAGTTGATTTCATTCTTCCATAACTAACCAATTTCTAAACAGTTCTTCTCTCAGTCAACGCAAATACCATATATCTACATGTACCGTCAAAGTGACAAGATCGCGTAATATCAAGGACACAATATATTAATCTCTTGTGATACTAAAACCACGCTGTTTTTTTTTTTTGTTTTTTTTTGGTAACCAAGACTAGCTTCATCTCCAAAGACAAAAGGGTGAATTTGTAAAGATTAGATAAAACTTTCTGAGCTATTCTAAGCTAGTCAATCAGCACGGAAATGTTCATTTGCACGAGAAAAGACTGATTCATTGAAATAAACATAGAAGTGTGGCCTAAAATGACCCAGACTGGTATTATGTTGTTTGTTTGTTTTAATTCTTGTTGTATGGGGGGATACGCAATTTAGGGATACGGTATTTTTAATGTTAGCGATACGGCATGACTAAGGTTTGAACTCAACGAGTATTAATCATTACTTTACGTTGGGGGAAAATGATGTCTGTCAATAAAGATATTGTTCAGAACTTAATGTTGGGGACAATGATGTCTGAACATTGTTCATTACTTTATGTTGGGGACAATGATGTCTGAACATTAGGGACTTTTATTATTATTATTATTATTATTATTATTATTATTATTATTATTATTATATGTTGGGGATAACGTATATGATATTTTAAAGAACATATCACGAAGAAGAAAAGGAATGTGGATAATGTTTTCGCTATCGAAAGGTGAATATAGATAAATGGCTTCTTGAAAAAAGAAATCCTGTCCATGACAGATGATAGGTTTAGAAATCCTTGAAATTTATAAGCTATTTTAACAAAGCTAGGGTCTGTGCTATTTGTATTTAGGTCTCCTTTTATAGTTCTGTTAGATTTTGTTGATTATTTGCTGATTATGCGGAGCCATTGTCGGGAAGATATTTTTCAAAAAGAGTATTTAGCCAAAAAAATGACGTCATAGTGTACAGTATTGACGAGACTTTATGGCAGCATGGATTAGTTTCGAAAAGTGGACACTCCCTAATTTCTTTAAATAAGGAATTATGGGATATTCTATTGTATAAGTATTTAGCAATTTGAGATAGAAATAATTCCTTACGTTAAATGTTTGGGTCGTGTTTGGTGATGCATGGCGTAAAGTACCAATCTTCGGGTTGAAAAGGCTAACTTGATGGGTCATACAAATGTGAAGAAAAAACATGCAAGTGTCAATTTAAAGTTTCGGGATGTGTGTTCATAACTGATTATTGATAAAATTTCAGAATATATGGGCTTTTAAGAATCTCTAAGTTGACAACGACTGTTGTCGTCAGGTCTTTGAAGATAGTGGAAGCATGGACCTCAAGCCAGACTCCTGCAGGGATTGTTTGATTCACTCGGTAGTGCGACTCCCTTGCTTATTACATCACGAAAGAATGAAACAAGTTTCATCTGAATAGTTAGCAATGTTTTCATGCGCTTAATCAGATCTAGCGCCGATGGTACTAAGTACCTGGGGATTGGATCAAGAATATATATATATAAAGGATTCAATGCCCAGTTCTGTCGCTATTTTAAAAAAAAATGACAATAGTTTCGTTCTCTTTTGATCTAGCATGTCTAAACAGATGTGATTATTAAGCAAGGGACTCTAGCTTTTACAATTTCTTTGGACTCGTTGGTTCTCTTCTAAGTTGACTGGAATTGGTAGCTTGATGTGCGAAAAATGTAAGAAATAAAATAAAGATTGTGGAATATTCGTGACTTTTTCGTCAAATATGAATAATTTCTACGTTATCCTCCATACAAATAATATAATTTTTCTTCTAAGTCTGACCTCTATATGCCCTAGAAATAATTTCTTTCTTTTTCTCCATACTTATGCACATGTACATGAGTTATGACCATCATTGTATTTTTTTCACTCTTATTAGTAATTGTTGTTGACGACCTATATTCAGTGACGGCTCAAGGTGAGGGTTGGAAGGGTGCAATTGACCCGTGGCGCCAGGCGAAGGGGGCGCCAGTGGCGTAGTTTGGGGAGGGCGGGGGGGGGGGGACAGTTGTCCCCGGGCGCCATGTGCCAGGGGCGCCAAAATGAGGAAAATACAACTATTCGTTATCTCAGATGCACTCGAAGGGGGCGCCAAGTTTATGTTTTGTCCCCGGGCGCTAAGTACCCTCGCTACGCCACTGGGGGGCGCTATTGGAAGTGTTTATTTGAAAGTGAAATTTTCATAGTATTTCACCTTCACCTTGGTATAAAGGGGACAATTCTTCACAAAATGTACGGGGGAAGGGTGTTGGGTTGGCAACTGATGTAAAACCTGCTCCGTTAGATAAGTAGGGGCGCCACTAAACAGCATTGCCCCCCGAGCGCCTCAAACCCTCGTGACGTCACTATCCTTTTTTTAATGTGAACATGACATGATATATTTGCCGTTATTACATATTCGCATCACTTTTTCAGTGTCAATACTGCTGCCCATACTTTGAGCATTGCTTTTATGAATAAACAACTAAATTTAATACATTTTGAATGATTTTCCTATCATAAACTCATTATTATAATGTTATTGACACAATGTATGCATAACTGGACTGTGGAATCTTTGGATACCGAACTCTCAGAAAACTGAAAGAGGCCGAAATCTAAAGAGAAGCATTTTGAATATGTTATGGTACACTGAAATATCTCATCCGGAATGGATGTGTGTGTGTGTGTGTGTGTGTGTGTGTGTGTGTGTGTGTGTGTGTGTTGGGAATTAAAGAATTAGCGTTAATTAGGATGTGAAACTATATCAAATTTCTATAGCTGCCTGACAAAACATATCTAAATAAACGAGTAAAATTCACGCCCACACGTATGGTGAGAGAAGGGCTGTTCACTGTACAAATTAGACGTTAATTTGGCCTTCTTTGTTATTGTTTTGCATTGCAAAAATAATTCTTGTGGGGTAGTGGTGATTGGTTAAGGTAATAATGACCACCCACTGTTCATAAACAGACAAATCTAAGGGCATGAGCACACAGTTTATGAATAAGTTAACGCAACTTTGTCTTCATAAACCAAGCGATAATGAATAAATTTAGGGCAAAACATTCGCCTAAGACATTATGTTTCGACGTGTCTTTATATTTTTTACCCACAGACTCAAGAGCTCGACTATCGCCTAAGACATTATTTTTCGACATGTCGACATATTTTTTACCCACAGACTCAAGAGCTCGACTATATGTTTTGATTTGATTGAAAACAGCCACAGACATAATTGGCATTTCGAATGATCAGCGTCGCATCTCGAACTTTCGAATTAATATTTAAGGAAATAGATTAAAAGTCTCAGTGCTCAGTACTAAATTAAAAAATGTAAACAGGCAAATGCACATGCAACAAATTGCATTTCATCGACTTTTTAAATATGCTGAAAAAAGCTGGATTGATTAGGACTCTCTCTCTCTCTCTCTCTCTCTCTCTCTCTCTCTCTCTCTCTCTCTCTCTCTCTCTCTCTCT